>APFE031424221.1:0-32225 GCA_000404065.3 Pinus taeda | reverse complement strand
TTGCATTCAATGTTTTTTCAGGTTCCAACCGGGGTATCCACAGGAAGATCCTTGAAACGATAAAGCACTTCACTCTTTGTAGATGACAAAACCATCCTCATCTATTACAGACTTCGCACTTTAGGGGGAAATCTGTTGCACAAAAATTGTCACTTTGACTTCCTGCAATCAATATGAGTCTATCACCACTCATACATACCTCCTTTGCAAGTCTTAAATATTAGTTCTGCATATCAAGCTTTGAAAATAAGAGAAAGTTTTTTAAAATCTCTAGAACTTTGGTTTCGCTCTTTCTCTTAGCATTACCTGCGGTACCGCACCCATTGGTCATGTCCCCTGCGCATCTGACTGCTCTGTATCTGCATTTATGGGTGTGAACCCCTGTAAAAGTTAAAAAGGCACAAGTTTATTCTTAAAAATTCACTTTGAGTCAATTCTGGAAGCTTCTAGAGGGAATCTTGCGCTGTCAAGTTCGCTCCTTGAGGGTTCATGCATCCCATTCCTTAAGGAGCTAACCCCTTGATGTGAGGAGCTTATCCCCTTGAAGAAGGACTCTATCCCTTCAATGAGTGGACCTGTAACCTCCTTCCTTTGCACTATAAAATGAAGCTTTGGGCTGGTTACTTGAGAGGTTGAAAGCTGAATATTTTTTAGGGTAAATGCTGCTAGAACTTAGTCTTCCTAATTGAGCTTTTGAGAGGAGAGATTACATACCTTTTGATATCATTGGGAGGAGAGTGAGGCTTGTCAAAGTAGAGGAGATTCCTGCTTGGACCTTGGGAAGAGCTTGTACAGCATCAAGGCACCAAGGTTGTAAAGTTCTTATTTGTCATGGTTAATACAATCAAGTTTATTTTTCTCAATGAGCTGTGTTTAATGGTTTATTTCATAGACTCTTTGATCACTATGATGAACATGAATTATTATATTAGCTATGTAGGTGTTCTTTGATGTGTGCTTGTTTGTGTTTGCAGGTTATTAAAAGGAAACTCTTTGAAGCTGTTGGAGCAAGGCTACCACAAACTAGTGTTGGACTTAAGGTAGGGTCTAAAACACCTCTTAGTTTTTATTTATGAATCGTAATATGTTTAGAGAAAAGTAGATTTGCTTGTCCTACTTGTTGCTAGATATCAATTGATACTAGGGAGATCGGTCTTGTCCGCAAGAACAATTTATTCGCTTAACAACCCTCCTATCGTGTTGACAATGGGTCTCAGAGGAGCCCCTTCCTTATGAATCTTTGACATACCATAGATTTTGGGGGTAAGAGGGAAAATTTCAATAAGCTTATGACTAAACGAGTTGACTGAGCTACTAGCCTTTATAGCAAGAGCCACACTATTGGGAATCTTCTTTAGGGGATCCTTGTTGAATTTCTTGTAGCTCCCGCTATTATGGAGGTGGTCCAATATCTTCCGACTGTAATCATCTTTACCAAGAATAACCATAGCACCATCTTTGTTGGCTTTGAGACCAACAATATTCTTATTATTGTTTAATGATTTGAGAGCTTGGGGGGCTTTGCCTTTCTAAGGACAACCGCACAGTCTTTACAAATGATATCTTTAGTGACGTCCGGTAAGTCTCTAATACCATATTCAATGTCACAGATGATATCGTCGACCGGGATCCTTCTAAGAGCAAGAGAAAAATTTAAACCTTTCTCCAAAAGACTAAAGACAAGGGGATCAAAAGAAAATCTAGAGAGATTGACAACCCTATTACTAGAAGAGGAAAGAAAATTAGAACAAACAATACTATCCAAACCTAGAATCTTATTACCAATCCTATTATTATTACAATTTTCAGAATTGAAAACAGAGTCACTAACCTCATTAATATTATTATTATTATTAAGCCCGGTGATATTATTATTATACATATTATTATTATTATTATCATCCAAACATAAATTATTATTGCTATTCTTAATATTATTATTCCTATGTGAGGTGAAAATACAATCACTATTATTAGTATTACTATTAAACCAATTATTATTATTATTATTATTATTATTCAATTGAATATTATTATTAGTAGAACCACTTCCACTATTATTGAAACCAACAGAAACCAAAGAAGAATTAACAGACAACGAACCTGAGGGAATCTGACCCGGTGAATATGAGATTGTTCCAGCTTCACCTTCAATGGCAAAAGGGTGAGAAACATCGTCAACCCAAGATCGGAGAGAAGAGATTTGATTAGAATTAATTCTGCTTCTGGAAGGACCACGAAAGAAATTAGACTCATTAGGCTATGAGATGAATTTCTCCTAGAACTTACTGAACTTCTTAGATTGCTTTACTTTCCATATTTCTTCCAGAAGAGAAGATTTCAGACCCGAGCATGCCTTGACCCTTCATTAAAGGGGAGCAGGTATCTCATTTGAAAGTTCCAAATGGAGAGACAACAAATTACGAGAAATGAAATCCAAAACCTTTCTCACCCTGCCAATCTCCAAACGAACCAATGCCATGCTAGCATTAAGAAAAATACAACAGACACTAGAATTATTAAGAGTGTGCTTAATCTGAGAGAATGAAGGAACAAGGGAAGAGTCTCTACATCGTTTTAGAAAAGCCAGATCTATCTTCAACTTGGAAACCCTTACGCGATACCGTTCAAAGTGATTTCTCTCATGTGATTTCTACTGAAAGAGTTTGTTTAAGACCTACTGTACCTAATAACATTAGATACTGGCAGGTTTTTGGAGATGATGGTCAAATTGAAAACTTTTTGCATTCTAAAGACGAATTTGAAGATACTAATATAGATGTAGAAATTGATATAGATTGTACATACTAGTGTAAATAAATTAGAATTGCATGAATTAAATGAGGAAAAACAAGAAACATATATTTTACAACTGAAAGACAACATCCTTCCTCGAGCGCTTGTTCCTTGAGAAGATCTATTTGATTTCAATGACGTAGCTAAGAAGCCAAAAATTGAACCCACTAGAGCTGGGGTTGATGAACATAACATTGGGACTAAACTTCAACCCAAAATGATCAAACTGTCTAAATCCTTACCTCCCACTAAAAAGATGAACTACATTAAATTGTTCAAAGAATACATTGATATTTTTGCTTGGAGTTATGAGGGCCTAAAATCCTATGACACCAATATCATACAACACAAAATCCCATTGAAAGAAGATTATAAACCCTTTACATATAAATTGATGATTAATCCAATGCTTATGCCTCGGGTTGAAAAGGAGGTAAAGAGAATGTATGATGCAAAAATCATAGTACCTCTGAGATATTCCAAATGGGCGTCCAATTTGGTTCCCACTCGGAAAAAGACTGGTGAAATCAGACTCTACATTGATTTCTGGAATTTAAATAATGCCTCTCTGAAAGACAATTATCCTCTGCCTAAGATGGACCACATCTTAGAAAAGGTAGTTGGATCCAGCAGGATTTCCTTGTTGGATGGCTTTTTGGGTTATAACCAGGTCTTAGTACACCCAGATGATCAAGAGAAAACAACATTTACTACACCTTGGGGCACTTTCATGTATGTGAAAACATTGTTTGGTATAATGAATGTTGGAGCAACGTTTCAGAGAGCCATGGATTTTACTTTTTCTGATGAAATGGGTCATTTCATAGTCATATATCTAGATGACATCACTGTTTTTTCGAAAACAGATGAGGAACACTTAAATCACCTGAGAAGAGTTTTTGAAAAATGTTGAAGATTTGGCATTTCCCTTAATCCTAAGAAAACATTATTTAGTTTACAAGAAGGAAAACTATTGGGACACATTATTCCGAAAGAAGGAATCAAGATAGATCCCAGTAAAATAGAAGCTATACTGAAAATTATTCCCCCCGGGAATTTAAAAGAAGTTCAATCTTTTATTGGACAGATAAAAATTTGAGATTAATTCTAAATTAAGTTGAACTCTTAAAGAATATTACCAATATGCTAAAGAAGCATACTGAGGTGAAATGGAACATGGAAGCTAGACAATCATTTAGCAGTGTAAAGCAAGCTTTAACTCAGACACCTGTGTTAATTAGTCCAGATTTTACTAAATATTTTCTAATTTTTTCATTTGCTTTAGAACACATCATCGCTGCAGTTCTCCTACAAAAGAATGATGAGGGCCATGAACAACCCATTGCTTTCTTCAACAAAGCTTTGAGAGATGCAACCTTGAAATATGACATTATGGAAAAAGCAAGCTTTTGCCCTCGTAAAGGCCATAAAATACTTTGGAGTATATATTCTCCATTCACACATGATTGCTTTTGTTCCAAGTGTAGTAGTTAAAGATATACTGACTCAAAATGATCCAGATGGGAAAAGGGGTAAGTGGATTGTTGTTATACTAGAAGATGATATTGAAATCTGACCCACTAAACTCATCAAAGGTCAAGGGTTAGCAAAATTAATGGAAAAATCTAACTTACATGCTTTAAATATCAATTTTCTGGCAATATTTAATGAATTAAATAGATGGAGACTCCATTGGTAGCAAAGCTTTTGCTACCTCTCACTGGTATGCAGACATTATTTATGTGCTACATAATTTACAAGCTCCTCATGGTTTAACTAAAACAAAGGCTAGATTTATTAAACTTAAAGCTATTAAGTTTTTTATTTTGAATGAAAATCTATACTGGAAATATGTTGGTGGTGTTTTACTAAACAGTTTATTGGAAAATGAAGCAGATAAAGTCATGCAAGAGTTCCATGAAGGAGACTGCGGTGGAAACCTGTATTGGAAAACTACTGCAAATAAGATTCTAAGGGCAGGTTTCTACTGGCCCACCCTATTTTCTGATATCCAAAAGAAGGTTGCTTCATGCCACAAGTGCCAAATATTCGAAGGTAAAAAGAAGTTGTTTCCTTTACCCTTGAGGCCTATATCTGTTGAAACTCCTTTCCAACAATGGGGCCTTGACTTTATAGGACAAATCCACCCTACCTCGTCTTCCCAACTTAAGTGGATTCTGACAGCCACTGATTACTTTACAAAATGGATAGAAGCCATACCTACTAGACAAGCTTCGGATGCAGTCATAATAAAGTTCCTAGAAAACAATATCCTTGCTAGATTTGGTTGCCCTAGGAAGATTATTAATGACAATACTGCAGCTTTCAGGTCAAAAAAGATGATAGATTTCTGCAATAAATATCAGATAAAATTGGGACATTCTACATCCTATTACACTCAGGGAAATGGAATGGCAGAATCCTCCAATAAAAGCTTGGTTAACATCATCAAAAAGTTGTTGCGGGACAATAAAAAATCATGGCACATAAAACTAGTTAATGAATTGTGGGCAGACAAGCTTACTACCAAAAAGTCAATAGGCATGTCTCCATATCAACTAATGTATGGGATAGATGTTGTTATTCTAACCTTGTTGGGAATTCCTATTTTAAAGATGATGCAAGAGTTGGAGGTGGAACCAAATTATTTACAAAGGAGAATAAACCAGACCATCCATTTGCATCAAACCAAAGAAGCAGTTCATAAAATAACTCAGGTGATCCAAGATAGCATCAAGAAAAGATTTGACTGAAGGACAAAAGCTGATGATTTTCATATTGGTAATCATGTTCTGAAATGGGATTCTAGAAGGGAAGAAAAAGGAAAGCATGGTAAGTTTGACAATGTGTGGATGGGACCTTACATTATTGATTCTTACCGAGGTAACAATGCCTTTTTTTTTAAGAACACAGATGGGACAGAAATACCTGGACAACCTGTCAATGGCAGGATGCTCAAACATTATGTTTTTCAAGACTAACAAAGTGTTTTATCACAAACATTGTTGATACCATTTACTTTTGTATTGTCATGAGTGGGTAGCTTATATCTCAAAGTTAAAGCCCATGGAGAAGGCCCTAAATTTTGAGACATTTTTCCACCATAACTGTAGAAAACAGAAAAAATCAAATGCAGTAAATACTAAAGAGAAGGACTCAAGGCTACTAGTCTACAGTGTTCTTGACACTTCACCAGGCACTGCCATCCCCAGTTGGAGCCATTGTTAGGGTCCTATAATTTATAGGATCAATGATCATTGAGTATTTGCTTTCAGTGTTTCAGATTGTAAATAATATAGTTTTCTATAAATGATTTCCAAAAAAAGACAGAAAGATGAAAATAAAAAATGAAAAGAGGATATAAATACAAAAATAAAATAAAATAAATGATAAATGAACCCCACAAAAAAATGAATAAAACTAAAAGTGACGCTAGCTTAAGTGCCACCACTAGCCTTTAGGCTTTGTAAAAGAGTAAATAGATGAAATTGTGTGCAGCTTGTTTAAAATTCCACAATCCCTTTCTACTTGAGACATGCAGTTTAAGCATGCTCAAGCTGTTTTCAATTTATGTCAATCAGGTTAGAGTGAATAAGTTAACCAAATAGTTTAATCTTGGTTAAGATTAGATAGGTAGAAATAGGTGAATAAGGTTAATCCAACTGTTTAATCTAGATTAATTTCGCTGATTAGATTATTCTAGTGTTTGAAACAAACATCCTTTATCTCTTAGAATAAAAATTGAAGGGGTTTGCAAGCTCAAATGCACCCACGTTTTCTTTTAAAATAGAATTAGAATAGGGAAAGGAACATTTTTTATGCAATATGTCTCAAGTAGTCCTTTATCCAAAGTTTCGACTTTCGGATATGTATTATATGCCGAAACATTTGGCTGGCCCTCATGTGTTAACTCCCCCTACACTTCACTACCATCTAATTACTCATCACCAACGTCCGATGACCCACTACATTTTTCGGACCCCCCCGCAAAGCAACAAGGTTTAACGACGGGGGGTGTCCGAAAAGCGGTTTACCGCCCCCCGACGTGGCGCCATCATGTGAGTTTGGACCCCACCCCCTCCATAAAACTGATACCACCGCACCCCCCCTGAAAGTGGTTTTGCCTTTCTCGCCCAACTCGCTACTCCCGCTAACGATTTCTTCCACGTTCCGTTGTAGCCGTCACTCCCATCGTACCACCTCACCCTATGTCCCGTCACCCTGCCAATAGTCCACTCCACATATCTACCAATCCCGAGCTACCACGTCTAAAACCGTTTCATAATCCATTAATCACCTATCCGCTTACCCACGCCATTACCGAAGTTAATGCCCTAAGCAAACCGTTAATCTAACAGTTAAGGCTTGTTCACTGCAAATAAATATGGAATTTTACACTCTTATTATAATTTTATTTTCTTGCTTGTTCAATAGAAATCCCGCCTCTCTATGTTGTAATTTCCCCACAGCATTTTCCCTTGCCTGTCATTCATTAATTAACAGAGGTCTGCCACCCTGAATTCCCGCAAACTATTAGACGCACACCTTCCTATTGCTATAGTCTTCAATTTCCCAGCCTGCGATCACCATGGCACCAAAAGTTACTGTTGTGATCAATCCAATGCTTAATCCCCCTATTGATCTATACCATGTCCCACTTGCAGACCGAGATTATAAAATCACTGAAACATAGTGCGAATTCAACTTGTTTGAATTGCGTTGTTGGTTCCAAGATAACTTACTTGACCAATCCGACAAGATACATCTCTGGCAATCCAGACTCCCTCTATTTTTTATTCCCCAATCCTATCATTTTCCTGAAATTTTCCTGTGATGCCAATCCTCTTACCTTCCAAGCAAGAGGGAAATTATCTCCCTAAATGGTGAAATTCTCTTCACCATCACAGCTAACAACATTAATCAAATGTTGCAGGGTCCGCACTATGATTCCCTTTCCCCTTTCTCCACTGAAGCTCTCAAAGAAGTATACCAGAAGTTAACTTTCCCCAGAGAGCATCCATCTTTGAAATCATCCTCCCTGAAGACTCCTAACTCCCTAAGAAAAATCCCCCATATCCCTCTTCTATGTTCCCTCAAAGAACAAGACAAATTATTTATGTTTTGTCTTCCATTCTTGGTTACTACTCAAATGGGTGGGTAGATGAGCCTATTCTAGGATTTCTATCCACCCTTTCTTCAGAAGAAGGACCATCAACCACCTTTCACTATGGTCACTTCTTGTCAAATATAATTTATGAAAAATTCCTTCAGTTTTTAACTGAAGGAGTGTTCAGATATTCATCCATTCTGATGTATATGTTTCTATTTTTCCTAGTATATAAGTTTCCATTCTCAGTACAGAAATTAGATCAGCAAGGAGAGCCACAGTTAGTTGTTTTCTGTTGGAAATAATACTGAGAAGGGGGGGTGGGGGGGGTGTGTGAATCAGTATTATCAAATCAATAAATTTCTTATTTCCATACTCAGATTCATATACGCTACTTCAGTTAAGGGAACCTGCATGTACACACAATTGTGTCTAATGCAACTAGCGTACATCCAGTAAACTTATGATTCATTAAATGTTGATCTTTAGTTAGTGCATTAGAACTTCATTAACCATATGAACAGTAAACAGGTGCAGTAAAACAGGACAGATCATCACACACAAGAAGCACACATAAACACCATGATGTAAGGTGGAAACCCAATGTGGGTGAAAACCACCTGCTGCAATTAGTTTCTATATTCCTTTAATAAGAAACTTCTTTTTACAATATTTCTATACTGGAGAAAACTTATACCAGTACACAGGCTTCTACCTACAGAAGGCTACAACCTTCTCTCGTTCCCCAGCTTCTCTTGAAAGGGAGCTACAACCCCCTTAGCTCTTGTACTAGCAGATGTACTAGTACGTAGGTGCTGACCTACAAAAGGCTACAACCTTCTCTTTCTTCCTCCAGGTACCACGTTTCATAAATTTTCAGAATAGATACTCATGGAACACAACATTATAATCTGAAGGCCACGTTTCATCCAATTTTCATACTGGACCCATAACAATTACCACTTGCATCATCAATCTCTGAATCACTGAACCCTGTCAACAAAATGCAGTCACTAGAACACAGAGCAAAACACAGAACTCTGCAACAATGTCCAAATCCAACTGTATCATCAAAATCATGCACCAGAGTGCATACGCTACTTGGAAGAGTTGAACCAGCGTATATACGCAACTTCACAAAAGCTAACAAGCGTATATGTCATCAAATACTTACTTATAACTTCGTTGTACTTCCTGACTTCAGACATACCCAGCTCATTACATATACCAGGATAATACGTGTGATAGCAACCAGATCTAATCCATCAGATCACATAAAGATAAGTCATTATGATTAGATCTCATCCATCAACCCTGAAGCTAAACACAATCAACCAATATGAATATGTAGAATACTGACACCAGTAAACAATCACCAGAACTCAGAACTTTGCATCAAAAACCAAAACCACCTGTAACTTCAAACATCATCATATGATATACACTACTTAAATGTATCTAACCTGCGTATATACGTGCTTTTATCAAAGTCAACCAGCATATACATATGTAAATATTCATTCATGATTTGCAGTTATTCCAAACTTGAGTTATACCCAGATCATAATATTTACAGAACATTACATGCGTCAGTATACAGATCTAGAATAAGCATGATCAAACCGTATAGAGATTATTCATTCCAAGCCATTAGATCCTGATCTATCCTTAGATCTTGTTCTCCATCAACCACTGAGATTCCTCCTTGGCTCAGATCAAGAAAAGCATCATGAACCCATAACCTGCATATTGGATCTCATACTTCCTCAGATATTCAAGACTTTATGAATGCCTTTGCCTAATGGTCTTCTCCTCCTTTTATAGTCTTAGGCCTTAATAACATGGTCCAAAACCACTTAGAACCAATACCTTGGTCCAAATACCTGGGGTCAACACCTCGGACCAATACCAAAATACCATGGTCCAAAGACCACGGACCAACAACTTAGTTTCTGACATGTACGTGTGTTTCCTTGTGTGAAAGTGCGTGTATACGCATACGCACCTTTTGCTTAATGAACCTGCGTGTATATGCATCTTGGTCAAGGTAAACATGCGTATACCTCTTTTTCTTTCATTCTGTGAGCATGAACTGTGATTCAATACTGTTAACCCGTAGTATTTTGATCTTCATCATCAAGGACAACACCTGTATCATAATGTTAACTTGCTGCACTGTGAACTGTCATTTCCTTTGCACTGCCCTGTATCACATCTGTTAACACACCTACCATGTATTAATATCACATCTGATATCTCTTGTGAGGATTCATCTAGTTACCATGTATAAGTGAGTTGTTCTACTACGAGAAGGTTGCCATCAAGTACAACACATTCATCATAATGCCAACATTTTATGGACTTCCTTAGTCAGAAAACAATAACAGGAGTACAACTTTTCATAGTTAATAGATCAATTTGTATATCCAACCACTTGTGTGTTAAGTAGCCAGCAGGTTCCAAGGATCAGTGAAGAAATTCAGAAGGCTCTGAAACTTAGTGAATAGGTTAAAATAGGGGATTGGTATCTTTACCATTCATTCACAGATATTAGAGTGCATGGGTCAGCGCTTCCACCATACAAACTACCCAAATATGTGCCCATGAGGATATTTTCCTTGGAATATATCAAACAAATAATTCATTTTGATAATATTCATTTTGTGGCAACCAAAAAGAAATCCCAGTTGAGGATCAAGACACAAGTTGGACCTTTTATTTGCAATAGTAGAGCAGCAGGAGAGGAAGCAGACCTCCTACTGAAACAAATGAACTTTCCTCTCAACTTCACTTGGTCTTATGACCCCTTTGGGGTAAATTTCTCCAAGTTGAGAGTAGAACAAAAAGCTACACCATATGTGCACACACAGAGCCCTGAAATTGAAAATTATATGAACCAACACACTTGGTGGAAAACACGTTGTAGGAGGCCGAGGAGTAGATACTTTCAAGGACAACTTCAGAGACTCGAATACCCAAAGAGAAAACAGATAAGAGAGCAAGAGAGGATGATTCTCGAAACACCGAAGTCTCAGCCAAGGAATTTAAAATATAAACTAAGAAGCTCAAATCAAGCTTTGGTTCTAAAATAGAATTTCCATCACTGGAGGATACACAATGCACTATTGTGATCTCAGGCTTGAATACTTTCAAGTTGGATAGTGAAACTACAAAATCTCCATCATCTTCCTCAGTTACAAAGGATATTCCAGCTATTGTCCCTCAAACACCTAAAACTTCTACAGAGTTGAGACAAATGGACATTTTTCAGAGTTACAACGAAATCAAGCAAAGGAATGAGGCCATTCATGACAACATTTCAGCTTCGTTCAGAAAGCAATCCTCCCCCATCCATCATAGAGTCATTTCAGCATATGATACATAGAAGGGAAGAATGCATATGGCATTCTTGCAGTCCCAGGCCCCTCAACCAAAGTCAGCAACATATTTCAAACATACCACTTTTGAATTTGATTCAAAGGATGTCCATCCTTTGGATCAAATAGATATGCACAAATAGGCATGAGAGATGGTTTATTCAAATTTCAATCAAATTGCCATCACTACTTGAAAACTACAACTTACTCTAAATAATGTGCAGTCTCAACTCAAATTGGGGAAAGTCTCCTCATTGGCAAAAGATACCAGAATCAAATACTTGGAGGAAATGGTAGCCAAAGCAGGCCTTGATCCAGAAAATGCAAAACCTATGGAAGAAATAATCAGAAAGAAGAATGTTGATATTGCAACATTAAAAAATCAATTGAAGTTGCCAGCAACAGAAGACCCCTAGGCTAAAGAACTTGGATAGACAGAGCTGCAAAAGGAAGAGATGCTAAAGTTGCTTGTGGAGAAAAGTGCCCAGATTAAAACAATGGAAGCAGAAACGGACAAGTTAATAAAGGAAAAGGAACATAATGCACAACTTTCAGTTGTTCCTCTTGATGCAGTTCCAATTGCATTTATGCTATAGATAGGAGCTCCTACAACAACTACTATAGCAAGAACATCATCCTCAACATTCCTTCCCACATCAATGGTGGATGACTCAGTGAAATTACCTCAGTCTATGGAGATAAAGGTTTTACAGGAGCAGAGTCGAAAGTTTGAGAATGCATATTTAACATAAACATAGAAGTCCCAGACACTGTCCCAAAGAGTGCAGAAAATGGAAGAAGACTGTGCCATGGGTAAAACATTGGCACGGGTGAAGGAAAATATCTGGAAAACTATAAATGAAGACATGAGAGAAATTTGGCCTTCCATGCAAATCATTTTGAACATAAGGAACTTTTTGAAAGGTCTGCTGAAGCCATTGAGTAGGTTAGAAAGTAGCTAGGAGATAAGTCAAATGAAGCCACTGAGCTGATTAAATTTCTAAATTCCAAGAACAGTCAAGAGTTGGAAGAATTAGAGATTGAAGACATAACTGAAACCATTTTGGAAGTCATAAAGGTGCTGACTAAAAGGAACCTAATGAGACAGCTTGAAGAGATGGGTCAAAACATGAACACAGGCATACAGAGATTATTTGCCAAGTTGGAGCCTCTACAATAAAGGACTTCCAAACGTGTTAGTAATCAATGACAAGCTTAGTACATGGCTAGATTACAGTGCACAAATTATGAACAAGGTAAGAGACAGCTCGAAAGTTACAGTAGGAAGACTCAACATCACAGGAAGGGCGTTCCTGGAAGCACTATCATTTGATCTTGACATCCAGTATGCAATTCCAAAAATTTTCATCACCTGGCCAACATTTTCCAGGTATACCGAAGTTGACGAAGTGTTCAAGAAATTAATGAAGATGAATATACCAAGCCAGAAGCGTTAGGATAAACTCTGCGAATTGTTAGAGTAAATGGTAAATTCAGTAGCACAGCTTAGTGTTACAGCACATCCATTTTTTCAGCGCTAGACGACAAGCTATTCCTTTATGTCAGTGCCACCACTTTAGACAGTCCAATTTTCCTCATTTTATTGTAATATGTTAGCTTAATGCAGTCCTATAATTTTGTAGATACCTCCTCGTCATCCTGACAGGATATTTTTTTTAATTTAGTTATAAATACTTCATAATTTGAAGTAAGAGATGTTGGTTTTTGTACGAAGAACACGATTATATATTTTTGAAGCATTAGTCGATTTTCAGTAATACGGAAGCTCTTTCACAAGATTCTTGTGTCAATTTGTTGGTGAAGTGCATTTATCTATCTTATGTGTTTATATTTCTCTGTTTATAGCACATATTTGTTTTTCAAATCTGAATTATTCAATAGCTAAGTAAAGGGCAGAATTTGTTTTAATCTACACTCTACACCCAGATACGAATAATTTCAATGTTTTGTTCTGATCTTTAAATATAGAATTCAGGTAACAATGCTCTATATTTAAAGTGAACCTTAAATATGTTCTTCTTCTCCATTTCGCAGACCTTAAAGAATCCATTCAGTTTGGCTACCCTGCCCTGTGAGATCTATCTGTAGACACTACAGTCAATCTGTATTTTATGTAACAGACCTCATAGCCCAATGGTAATCTAGTTATCAACCAACCATTCAAATACAATCAAACTCCAAACTTCATAACTAGCCTAATCCAACAAAGTTAAATCTTATAGAGAGAACCCTCTCTGAAGCTGGCAGGGCTAGATCCCAGCTTCCAAAGTTGGTTTGTGGTTACCTTGTTGATTTTCTTCTGCAACCTCAGAAAATTGTTGAGTGCTAACAGGTCAAAAAATGAGGTTTTGAGCTGATAAACCCAAATTTTTGTGACCTTTTGGAGAGATAATGCTTAAGGCTTTGTAAAGGGGTGATTGCAAGGTGTCAAGGATGTTGATTGATCAATTTTCCAGGCCATTTGTGCAGATGTGACAAAATGACCTATAACAAATTGCCCCCTAAAGTACAAAGTCAAAAGCATTGGCTGAGGACTGAAGTCCTTTACTTTGTGACAATCTCGGATTAAGAAAATGTTGGTGGATATCATCATCGGTTACAATAAATATGATATCATTGTTGAGGTAGGCATACCCATAGTCATCCTATAAGCCAATATTGCTTGTACATTGATCAAAAAGTCTCGTCCACTGATGAAATATGGTGGACCCATGCTTGGATGACTTTTTGAATGATCATAACCATCATACTTTGTGATATGGTATGAATACTAAAAACGCAACCTAGATGGATGAAACTAGATCCAGTGTTTTCTACCTCATCACTTGATAATATGAGTCTAACCATGTGAAATAAATGAGCTGGAGTCGAACATGGTAGGCACCATTTGATTACCGGCCAAAGATGTAAGTTATTAACAGATGCAAGAGAAACCACCAATAACGATAATGGTCCTCAAGGTACTGCAACACAATCTATGTGATTTGAATGAATGAGTTGAAGTCAAACACCACACAGAATCTTCCGGTTGAAGGAAAATAATGAGAACATGTCGTCGAAAGCAACGAAACTTATCATTAAGGTATGCAAGCTCCAAGGAATAGAAGGGAGTTTCTAAGTCCACTTCCTGGATATTGTGTTGACGTCGAAAGGAAGTGACCCATCACAGGAGGGCCTTGATGTATTCCCCGTCAACAACATGAAATGGCTATCAATATTTGAGACAGAATATAATGATGTAAAGTTGGTTTAGGAGAGGCAGACATGAAGTAAGGCTTAAGGTATTATAGCAGATGTCAAATGAGGGTGGACTTTCTCTTGAACATATCAGTGACATTGAATGGAGTTGGAAACATTGACTCAAAGACCCACAGTGAAGGTGTAATTGACATAGATGCAAGTGGATTCCCCAAACCAAAGTAGTCATGGAGGTGAAGTGAAAGAGTGTCTTGTTCAAGAGCGAATCATTGCCATTAATAGGTATGATGCCCTATTTTCCCAATTTTCCAACCAATTCTTACCGGTACCTCTTTATTTTTGAAAATCTTGAGGCGGATAACATATTCTTGATCTATAAGTTCATCCTTCGGATGAATCCTTCTGAGTATCTTTAACAACCCTTGAGAAGCATTGGTTTAGTCTCGTCATGATCAACGAGTCCATCATTGTCTAATAGTTTTACAAAGTATTTTTAACGACCCCTGAGAATGATTGGTTTAGTCTCGTCATCCTCAACAAGTCCATCATTGTCTAATTGTTTTACAAGACAAGCAAAGGCATAACTCGACTCGTTTTCCATGTTTAGAGAGTTTGAAAAAGAGATAAAAAAAGAAAACTCCAAAAGGTTCATTTTCATAAATTTAGTCACTTGAGTCTCAAAAGGCATAAAATGATACTCAAGAGAACCTTTTATCCATGTTCAACTAAAGTATTCCTTTTTTTTAAATAGTCCATCCCAATCATGAAAAGGGTTAAACTTATAGTGAGTACACATATTTTCATTTACTATAATGAGTTAAAAATAAAAGTGCTCAGAAATCTTTTCATGTTTTGGGAGTCTGAAAAGAGATAAAAGAGGACTCCAGGGGAACCCTTTTTCGTATGTTTAATAAGCCTAAAAAAAAAAGAGTGATAAAAGTGTACTCATTCATCAAAATGACTTGTATTCAACTTATAATCTGCATTAAATCCTCTAGTTACTTTTTAACCTATTGTTTGGCCGTTTTAATGTTCCTAAAGGACCAACTGACCTCCAAACATTAAATCATCAACTCGAAGTTTCATTTGTTTATTTCAAGGTTGTCCACACATTTTGTGCAAGAGACAGTGTTAATATGAACTAAATTGTATGGTCCTAATGAAAAGTAAAGGCATATGAATGAAAGTAACAACTCACACTTACTGAAAGAAACAAATCACACTTGGCTTCTAGACTTCAATCTTAAACAATCAAGACTGCTAAAAGAATCAAATTGTTAAGCCTCTTCCAAAAATAGTAAAGAAATCTAACTGAAGGCAAATTTGTTTCTTAGGGAACTGCATTTGCAATAAAGGAACAACATTATAGCTAGAGATGAATTCGCCAGAAATGATATCAAATCATAAGTATTAACAACTCTACATTAATCAACATGAAACAAAAAGGAAAGATAACACTCTAAAGAACCAATTGCAGTAAATATAACTCTATGATATTCAACTGTAGCTGTTGCAAAAACTCACACTTTAACAGTGAATCTAATTAACAACAAGTATACCTAGAGAACAACTAAATAATTGAAAGTGGAATATAAACTTAATAATACAAAAAAGGGTAAAAGTCATTCTAGGACTGGGCCCAAATTCATTGGAATTCAACTGCCTCGTAGCTAACTCAGCGCAATAAGTTAAAGTCGAACTGCAAAAGTTTCCTTTAAATCATAACGAGTAAATTACAAGAAATGTCTGTAGATATTTACAATATAGATCAAAATGATTATATCTCGAACTCCTTTTTCTATCCTTTCTTACTGAGGTTCAATCCCTCATTCTTATATTTCAAAATGAACCTATTTTCAAATAGAGAGTGATCCTAAGAATCTGATGATTCTCAGGATGCTCTATTCAAATTAAAAAAATCTCCATCGTTCCCAGAATATCAGGGTCAGGATCTTTCCTCCAACTGATTCATCTAGGATAGAAGTCAATCTCGTTCAGCTGGCTATAATTAACCTAAATAGCGCCACATAATCTGTTCTTCCTTGATTATTCCAGGGAACAACATCCAGTACCAAATATCCCTGTTCAAATAATGGTTCAAATCGTAAGTAAACCATGCCTTTCATAGTTTTAATCAATTCCTTCAAATTCTCTACAAATCTACCTCTGAGATATATGTAGAAAATCTGACTGTAGATTTACCTGACAATGCAATATAACTAAAGCAAAATACTTTAATCTACTTCTACAATCAATTAGCGGAAGTTTGAAAGATTTGAGCAAGATCAAGCAGAACACATATGACCAGAGAATAATCAAAGCACATGAAACACAGAAGAATACTCAGGGGAAAGCCTCAACTAAAACCCCACTATCTGTATTATCATAAAAGGTGGAAATATATCAGAATAATACAAAGCCTTAGCTCTCACAACTAACCAACTCCCAGTACAATCCTCCTAGATGCTCACAGGAAAACAAGGCTTCTCACAAACATTCTCCTCTGCCCTCCAAGCCTCCTATTTCTTTGTGCAGTTTCTCCTAGGTGATCCTCCTGTTACCAAGTGTAACACTAATCACTTACACTGATCTCACACCCTATAAAACTAAGCACTCCTCAAGGAACCTTTTTCCTTCTACATGCATGAGTTTCCTTTATGGGAGAAAACATGCAACTGATAGTACACTATCCTTGACATTTAGCTCAACTGGGTCTTTCTTAGAACAGACATGCATGAGTTAATGATGAGAGAATCTTCAGTTATCTGGAGTACACTAGTTGGATGCATGCATGCATTAGCTGATTGAACTCACAATTAGTTCCTCAAATAGTTTGGAACTAATTTAACTGGACTTAACTCAGTAAACTAAGGTAACTAATTACAACTCAAATATAACTCAATCTTATCTCCTCAATTTAAAGGATAATTGTTGCATGACTTCAGAAAGACTTCTAACTTGAATTTCTCCAACTAATTAACTCATTATGAATTAATTCATTATTTTCAAGCAGCTGTTGAGACTAAATTCGAATTTTAATTCACAATTTTAATTCAAGGACAAATTAAAATTGGAATATTTTGGATTCTATTTTTTCATTTCTTGTTGCTATTTTCAACACTCCCTCTCAACAAGAAAGGAATTCAACTCGATCCCGATCCTGAACCTTTGGAATGTTCTACATGCAACACTTCTCTCTAGTGTTTTTTCTCTCCAAAAACAAAAAACATCCAACCTGAATCAGTATGATGCATCTGTCATCAAAGTCTCTGACTATTATTGCCTCTGTCAACTGAAAACTTTGTGCTTTGGCTGACTCTGCCTTTCTGCACTGTTGTCAATCCTTCTCTGCGCTCTTTAGTATCTGACTTCTCTAGCCTCTGTCACTTTGATCTCTGACTGCATCAATCCCACTGATTCCTCCCACTACTTTGTACTTTGGGTTCCAGTAACAAGGTACAATCCATGAGATAAAACCTCTCAATGGACCCTGCCCAATTTCAGCCTTCTTGAGACTATCACTTCACATCGCCCCACCTCATACTTGGAGGTATGGCTGCATGTGCTCCCTCTACCCACTTGACTCAAAATTTCCCCCTACTAGAGAGGCATGAGTGAATGCATCTACTCGATCTCCTCTCAGCATCAAATTGTGGCTCCTCCACAATTGTCTGAGACATATTCTGGGGCTATATGTTGAGAGGTAATTTACTCTCCCTCTCAACCACCAAGTCTCTAACATTTGCCTTGCTCCTCAAGTCTTTGCATGCATCTTGAACCTCGAGAGCATACAGGTTCTTAACTCATGAACCGATATGTTTCACCTGTCTCGTGGTGATGTGTCTAAGGAAAACCTTTCCCTTACTAAAAACAACATTGTAGCCTTTGTCCTCCAACATTGTGATCGATACCAAATTCTTCTTTAGTCCAGGCACATACGTCACACCTGTCAAGGTGATAAGATCTCCATGCTCCCTCTGAAAAGCAATTGTGCCCACTCCTGAAATACTATACCTTTCATCGTCACCCATCTCAATGCACATCTTGGGGTCTTTCTCCTCCAAGGTACTGAATAAACTTTTATCGTCGGTCATGTGGAATGAGGCTCCACTATCAAGATACCAACCACAACCCATCATCAATGAAACCATGAATGTGATGATGGTAAAGTCCATCTCGAACTGAGAGGCTAATGCCTCACCTTCAGATCCTTCTGAGGATCCCTTCTTGGAATTCTTCGATGGGAAATTAGTTGCATAATGACACATTTCGTGACAATGAATGCATCTCACTTTAGACTTGTCAACCTTCTTCCCTCCATGAGAAGAATTCGATTTGGAATGAGAATCCTTCTCCTTCCCTTTCCTTGCCTTACTTGATAAGGCTAGATTTTATTCATCATCCTTAGATGAAGAACCATCTTGTGTGCTCCTCCTAATATCCTCCTGCTTGAGATCCGACCACAGTCGTTCCCAATCTGGCAGTTTCTCCCTTCCATTCACAGAGTCCTCGTAATTATTCCATCTCTTTGGAAGGCTAAGGAGAGCGAGGCTCACCATATCATCATCAAAAGTAGTTATTCCCACACTGCTAAGCTCATCTCTGCAAGTGGTGATCTTGTTCAGATATGTGGAAATAGTATCGCAGTTCTCCATCTTGATTCTTCGAAGCTTATCCTTGAGCACCAATTTCCTCTAGTCCCTATTGTTCTGGTAGAGATCCTTCAATGTCTTCCACATTGAATATGGAGTATCCTTCCCATGGAGACTTGAGACAATATGGTCTCGAACTCCCTCGAGGATGATCCATCTCGCCCCCGCCACACACTTCTTCCACTCAGCTAACTCTTGTGCAATCGCTGAAGTTGGCTTTTGGATTTCTTAATCAATGAAATCCTTCAAGCCGTTGTCTTCTAATACAGCCTCCATACGATCTTTCCATGCTATGTAATTTGAGTTGCCTTCCAAGGCATACTCGAGTCTCAATCCATAGAACGTCATTGACCAACCTTGAAGTATGAGATGAATTTGATTTGCACCTGCAACCCCGAACTTCAAACTTCGAATTCTCTTCTCCATATACTATTCACTGCTTCGATAAACTCAGCTCCGATACCATGTAGAATTTCCTACAAATACTCTACAAATCTACCTCTGAGATCTATGTAGAAAATCTGACTGTTGATTAACCTAATAATGCAATATAACTAAAGCAAAATACTTTAATCTACTTCTACAATCAATTAGCGGAAGATTGAAAGATTTGAGCAAGATCAAGCAGAACACATATAACCAGAGAAGAATCAAAGCACATGAAACACAGAAGAATACTCAGGGGAAAGCCTCAGCTAAAAACCCCACTATATGTATTATCATACAAGGTGGAAATATATCAGAATAATACAAAGCCTTAGCTCTCACAGCTAACCAGCTCTCAGTACAATCCTCCTAGATGCTCACAGCAAACAAGGCTTCTCAGAAACCTTCTCCTCTACCCTCCAAGCCTCCTATTTCCTTGCGCAGTTTCTCCTGGGTGATCTTCCTGTTACCAAGTGTAACACTAAACACTCACACTGAGGTCACACCCTGTAAAACTGTGCAATCCTCAAGGAACATTGTTCCTTCTGCATGCATGAGTTTCCTTTATAGGAGAAAACATGAAACTGGTAGTACATTGTCCTTGACATTTAGCTCAACTGGGACTTTCTCAGAATAGACATGCATGAGTTACTGATGAGAGAATCTCCAGTTATCTGGAGTACACTAGTTGGATGCATGCATGCATTAACAAACTGAACTCACAATTAGTTCCTCAAATAGTTTGGAACTAATTTAACTGGACTTAACTCAATAAACTAAGCTAACTAATTAAAACTCAAATATAACTCAATCTTATCTCCTTAATTAAGGGATAATCTCCTTAATTTAAGGGATAACTGTTGCATGACTTTAGAAAGACTTCTAACTTGAATTTCTCCAACTAATTAACTCAAGATGAATTAATTAATTATTTTTTAGGCCGCTGGTGAGACTAAATTCGAATTTTAATTCAAGGACAAATTAAAATTGGAATATTCTGGATTCTATTTTTATCATTTCTTGTTGCTATTTTCAACAAATGGTTCAAATCGTAAGTAAACCATGCCTTTCATAGTTTAAATCAATTCAAAAGAGATAAAATAATGAAAATCCATTGACTCCTTTCTAGAATCTATATTGTGCAAGTTATCACATTTTGCACCTTCTCTTCTAGGAAGAAGTTATGCATGTACATCTCACATAAGAAGTACCTTGTATGATCATCCTGGTTATGAAAAAAGGTAACAAAGTCCAAAACATTATTGAATTCACATGGTTGTCTCGACTGTATGAACTTGACTTTAAGCAATAAATATCGTTATAACATAAATAAAGCGTAATTCCGGGTCAGAGATCTACATGACAAAGCATCAAAATATATAGAAAATATTTCCTTTATTTGTTCCATGACCTTTTCAAGATGACCCTTCATAGTCTGAATATTTTTCTTGGCTGCTCTAAGCTCAGCATAAGTCTCATCCTCCATGGCTTCTAATGCCTTAAACTTTTGAAGTAGCTCTTGATGTTGCTTCTGAGGCACTACCTCTTTCTGGTATCAAGTTATAGTTTCTTGGGGTTCCTCCATTGTTTTATTTAAAACCTAGATGGTGGCTTCTACAATTAAAGGAGTATATGGAGGTACATGTTATGCATGTGCTCCTCTCGTAATGAAGATTGGTGAATCTGTTTGGGTCCCTGCTTCAGTAGTTGAAACATCAATTATTAATGGGCCCAACTCAGTTTGAGTTCCCACAATAGAAGTAGCAACAAAGTCTGAAAATTCGGTTTGAGTTTCATTCTCACAGACTTCTCTTTTATTATCATTTTTCTTCTTATGACTCCTTTGAGGCTTACTGTTTCGTAACCATTTCTTTAATTGTCATACCTTCCTTTATATCTTCCTATTTTATTCCCTCAACAACTCAATCTCTTTGCTAGTCTCGCTTTTCCTTTTATCCTTCAGGTCTTTGTTGTTCTTCTGTGTAAAATGTTTGCCCAGAGTAACTGGAGAAGAGGAAATATTGGTTATGGCCTCAGGTCTTTCAGTCATCATTTCTTGGGTGGACTCAATTGTGACATCGATTACAGGTTCCTGAAGTTCAATTGTAAAGTCAATATTGACTTATTGTTCCATGTTTTCCAAAGGAAATTGTAAAGCTACTTCTTCATGTGAAGGGGATTCCAGTACAGTTGCAACAGAATCTGTAGAATATTCTTGAAGAGAAGCATTTTCAAGTTCTCTTAAGGATTCTAAAATAATAGTAGCTATAGAATTAGGAGGAGAGGTTGGATAATTAGGCAGCGTCTTCTGGTTAGAAGGATATTCTGAACAAGTTGCAAATTCTTATAAATTCACATACTTTAGAAAGTTCTCCAATCCTTCCAGAGTTTGGGCTACTTCCATTTCCTACTCTTGAGGAGAATTCTCTTGATGGATCTCCTGTTGTGTTCCTTCTATATCAAGAAATTCTTGAGGCCCACTTTCTTCCAGTGGTTGTTAAGAGGAGTCTATGGCATATTGTGATTTAGCCAACCTAGTCGATCTTCTCCTTCTTCTAGGTAGGGAGGCCAAGAGGGAAGCCATTATTTCCTCTTCCCTGGTTAACGTTGAGGGGCTAGAGTTTGTGTTGTTCCTTGTGGTACCTTCTACCATGGAGTTTCATTTTGATTTGCCTCCTCATTCACCTATGGTTGCTCATTATTAAGTAGGGTGTCTCTAGAATCTCCAACGGGTGCTTCAATCTCTAGTGGAGCCTGAGGGTTTCCTAAGAAATCTTCCCAACTCATTTGTACTTTATTCAAACCTTTGACAACTATCAGTTTTATGAGCCCATAGTGACTTACAAGTGAGGCTTGGTCCTTAGATATTTTAAGCCTTAAAGAAGTTTCATGCAATAACGAATTCAGAAAATAGGGAAGCTTTAGGATTACCTTTTGTCTCAACGTTGTCATTAATATGGCTCTGGCAATGAGGCAGAATTGTACCCTTTTCCTTTTCTGATGAGTTCCTCTCCATGGTTCACAAACAGGAATGTTGCGCTTTGTGGCAGAGTACTTATTTTGAACCACTTCTCTCCTTTTGTGGAAAAACTTGTCACTTATGCCAAGACTTCTTCATTTACTTGTATATGTCTTCCCTTTACCACTGTTACCCCATTGCTCAAATTCCTTGTAAATTCCAAGGTGACTTCATTATCAAAGCCTCGTAGTTACAAGAAATATTCTGACCACCCTTCTTGATCTAGAATATTGTGTGCTTGCTCAAAGATCCGCAGCTAGGCAGGTTTGCTACACACCGAATGGCCTGCCCATTTCCACTGTTCCACGAGGAGCAATTTGGAGCTAGCAACAACAAAGTTCAGAAAATATGAAGACAGAAATGCTGCATAGAGTGGAGAATTCAACAACCATAGCATTCAATAATGGTTTTTTTTTTTTCTTTTTTTTTAAGAATCCAATTGCATATTTAGCCATGCAGCCCCCCAAATGAAGTTATAGATCGTCCACGATCTTCCACCATGTGTTTGATACATTAATACAGTTGACATCACTTAAGGGTGTTGTCTCAAGGGGCTTGGACCCAGGTTCAAAGTGTACTACGCACCAACAAACCCTTAACCACTGGCCCTTCTGGCAACGACCTGCAAGTAGATCGCAGTCTCACCCGAAGCGGTTATGGGAGATTGCAGAACTAGGTTTTCGCAGTGAGAGGGATATGTGCATTCTAGCGCACGTGAGTTTGCTTATGTCTTAGACCTATCTACAACTTTGCATGCATAAATAACTTCGCGTTGATGATTTAATTCACAAATTTGCACTTATCGCATAAACATATTAGAAAATAATATAACAAACAAACAAAAACAAACAAAAAAAAAAACAAACAAACAAACAAACAAACAAAAACAAACAAACAAACAAACAAAAACAAACAAACAAACAAACAAAAACAACAACACAAAAACAAAACAAAACAAAACCAAAAAAAAAAAACAAAAACAAAAACAAACAAACAAAAACAAACAAACAAAACAAAAAAACAAAACAAAACAAAAACAAAACAAAACGAAAAAACAAAAACAAAAACAAAAAACAAAAAAGCAAAAACAAAAAAAAACAAAAAAAACATGCATAACAATATGTATAAACACAGATACATAAATTTTTACTGAAACTTCACAGGTACATAAACTTTTATTGAAACTTCTTCTTCAAGTTTTATTAAGATAAATCACAACTTCTTCGACCTGCGCACCCAACTGCAGGTGGTCTGCACACTCAGATGCAAACTCTTCAAGGCCTCCACGCACTCAATTGCAGAACCTTCTCCTAAAGCCCAAAATACAGACTAAAGACAAAATATATCAATTATTCATCTATGACTTCCCTCTTATCTTACTACTCTTGAATAAGTATTACATCTCCTTATATAGGTTTCATTACTACAATACCATGGTCCACATACCATGGGTCTAACAAAACAATTACTAACACCCAATACCCATTATAAAATGAGGGGCCTTGACCTGCCCCAAAGCCCTTAAACATCGCGCAGTAAATATAACTTCACAGACTCCGCGCACTCAACTCCTCAAAATGTAGAGTCTTTGACCACAATTGGACCAAGTTGGGTTGCGCCCAACAGGCCCCCAACACTCACATGTGACTCGTCCTGAGTCACTAAGCTACGATGCCCTTGATCTTCGTTGCAATACCACTGTACACTGCATTGTCCTATTGGACTATTTCTGCTTCTTGTTTCTCCTCTTGGCATACCTCCTCCAACAATGCCTCTGTAGTTGGACCAACAATCTTCTGAAATATTTCTTTCTCCCTTTCCTTTAACTGCTTGAGCCTTCCATCCATTGCTTGCAAAAGTTGGAGGGCCTCATCCTGCCACGGTTGAGTCTTCGCTTCCAAGACTTGCTCCTTCTTCTGATGATATTCTATCTATTTTTGAAGGTTATTTCCTTCAATAATGCTAACAAGCCTCAGTGAGATTGGTAGGGTCTTTGCAGTTGTGCGGATCTCTTTCTGTTGCTTCTGCTTTACTTGTATCTCCTCCTCGATCTTCTGAATGTTTGGATCCTCCTACAGTGAGTTCCAAATTATTGTATTTTCATCCAACACATTCCACCACTGTGTCGGAGATGCCTTTTAGAGATGATTTTAAGTCCTTCTCCCTCTGTTCCTATATTTCTGGTGGCATGGTAGGCTGCAGTCTTATTTGTAGCTTTGAAATATGCACTTCATAGTCAAATTTCATCTTCGTGGTCATATTATTTGATTATTTTATTATGAGGGCGAGCTTTGCAACCTTCTCTACTCGTGGCTCCTCTTCACAGACCTTCACGTCTGAAACTGTGCTACAAGTGTCTACAATGGATTTTTTCAATTATTGTTGTTGCTTCCATACCTCATCTCTTTTCTTAGCCAACTACTCCAACTCCTTTTTCAGCAAAGCTTTCTCCTTTTCCACCTGACTAGTCCATAGTGAAGTTCATTGTTCCTGCACCTGCAACCCAGTTGTTATACTCTAGTGGAATTCATGCAGTACCTGAATCGAAAATGTGGCAATGTTCATGTTGACGTTGCTCCGGGCTTTAGATCGTTCCCTGTCCTATGGTTCTTTGAACTGTAGTTCTCCAGCTAGCACCCTCAAAATCCTAATGCTGAATGTTGTCTCTATTCATCACTCTGCCTGTAGTGGTTGAATTGTCTACTCTAGTTGTCTCATTGTCTGTGGTAGTGTCTTCAACTCTGCAATGCCCTGCTGAACCTTAGCCAAGATCGTTCTATAACAATCATCAATTTTGTCCCAAGTTTTTGTTCTTACCTCCTGGACCTTTTCCCTAATCTCGTTGATGTCCCCATCAGTGAGGACAAGTGGTATAGCACCCCTAGATTTGTTTGCCTTCTAATTTTTCCTCATGCCTGATGTGGTTGTTATAGGTACCCTATTTTTAATGATGAATGGTGACTCCTCTGATACTCCTTCATAGATGAGGGGTTCCGTATTACCATGTTCTTGTTCTCACTCTGTCTCTTCCGTGCCTTGTTCTTTTTATGTATCCTTTCCACTCGAATCTCCATCCTGCGGAGTACCCTTCTTTGTTCCAACATCTTCACTGGGTGGAGTCATCCACTCTACTGACCAATGCGGTACTATTGCAAGTAAGTCATCCTCAATCGCTAAATATGGCAATGGGTTCCATGTCCTTGTGGGGTCCTACCTTGCCTTCACATAGACTCGATGGAAGTCTGCTTTAAAGTCCGCGATGTTGCAGTATTGCCTATACAGACTGGGTGACAGCCTTGGGTGTTGATTCACCAAAATGTGTAAATCCATCGATAGTATTACGAAGAAAATCCTATTTTCCATCTGACACGACAGCTCCTTAATATACCAAAGGGAGGCATACTTCACTGCTTCACAAACATCTAGTTCAATAGGAGGAAATTATGAGCCCTTCGGCTCCTTCCATGCAATTAGCGATATGATGATGATTAACTACACATAACGAAATGTCTTCCCTTCCTCTTGCACCTCCCTGCAGTGTTCCAAAAATGTTTCACACAAGTAGGTGACCCAGTTAAACTGGACCCCAACACTGCACTACACAACCAAAGAAACCACAACTGCGTGGACCTCATTTTCTCTACACTTTCACATGATCTTCCATGCTAAGATGTATGCGGCGAAGCGCACCCCTTGTTCGTTGATAGAACTAATATATTATTCGTACGATTTCTTGACATTTTCGAACTTATCCTTCATCGTTTATGCCATCGCCTTGTCTTGATTCTTGCCCACAAACTCTTCTGGGGGGTATTTTTCTTGGTGAGGTAGTCCTGTAATCCTTTTGATCAACATTTTGTTGATCGGTATCCTCGTCCCTGGTCAGAGGCATCCATCATGTACTAACGCATGAAGTTTTCACACATAGGCTGTATTGGATGTGCTTCTAACGAAGTGTGGCACAAGTAGGATATTTAACAAGCCT
The DNA here is from genome assembly GCA_000404065.3 of Pinus taeda. Lineage (NCBI taxonomy): Eukaryota > Viridiplantae > Streptophyta > Pinopsida > Pinales > Pinaceae > Pinus > Pinus taeda. The sequence continues at coordinate 5,644 of APFE031424221.1, read as the reverse complement.
GCTTTCTGCAACCCTGTAGCCCACTGGTGCGGCTCCAACCTTGTAACTCCATTTTTTGGGTAATATACCTGCTACATGCATCTTCTCAGCTCAAGTTGTGGGTATTTTCTTTGATCATTCAAATCCCAGTCCTCCATCTTCAGCTCGGGGATCTTCCCCAACACTTCACCATCAAACAAAACTTCCTTTGGTAGCAAAGGAGTGAACGTGCCAAACTTTGTATATTTTGGGTCCTTGACCGACTTGGCGCTCGATTTTCTTGGTGGCTTGTAAGGTGGGATCACAGAGGGAATTTATGTGCCCTTTGTCTCCATCTGATGTACCTCGGCCTCTTCCTCACTATCATGAATCTCCTGCAGTTCCTTCTGTTGGATTTATTTCTTTCCCTTCTACGTAGGTTTCTTCCCCTTGTCCTCCTTGTTCTTTGTTCGCACTTCCTTCTTTGTCTTCTTCCTCAGAGATGTCCTCAGTTCTATCCCAAAGGCCTCAATTGGCCTCTTTTCCTATTTCTTTTGTAGTTGTGCTTATGTGGGTACCTACTTTCGTGGCAACCTCGCATGCCTTAAGGGCATGGGTACATTCACTATTGCGGTTTGACCACCCTGGGCTTCCATAATGTCTGTTAATTCTTTCTCTTCAAATGCTCTAGCAAGTTCTTCAAAGCTTCTCTTAGACATGCAATAGCTCACTTCTTTCACACTTAGTTGCAACTTCTCACATTCTCGAGACAGAAAAGTGTAAAATGTGGCGCGGGAAATGATTTTTATAACAAATTTGAATTTTCATCCCCATGATTGGCTTAGATATTGCTCATTTAATGCAAGTATGGTGCTAGATTCAGCCATTTGTGCTTCATAAATGTGTTTCTCCCGCACCCTTTAACAATAGATTTTTCCTTCCAACAGTCATATTTTTGGCCAACTTCGACGAACCTTCCCTTGTGGCACATTCATCCTTTCTTCGTTGCAGTTCCTTTGGACTTCGTCATACTCCTAAGTATCGCGCAGTAATATTCCTTTGACGAAGTCCCTTTTTGTAGAGTAGTTTATAGTCTCATGCCCACTTTTAACTGCAAGTGGCACTAAGACTTTCTTCCCTTCATTTTTCAGTGTGAATTTCAAGGGACAGAATCATCCATGTATACTTTCAATCTGCTACCATTCACTCGTCCTAGAATCAACTGACTATTTAACTTTGCAAGCTGAACTACACCACCGTCAGAGATGTCCTTGATGATGTATGGCCCTAACCAATGTGTTTTAAATTTTCCTAGGGAATTCACGAACTTGTTGTCATATAATAGTACAAGATCTCCTTTCCTGAATGTCTTTTTCTTGATGTGCCTGTCATGCCAGCCCTTCTCCCTTGCTTTCTGCACTTGCTGATGGAACCCTACTATGAACTTGTCTTCTTCTAGAGCCAATAACTGCGACATACTTTCCTTCATAATGTCAGGGTCTGCCATATCTATGAACGTTGCAACCCTCAAACTTGGCACAATGTACTTTATAGTCATAATTGCCTCTTGTCCATATACTAACCTGAAAGGTGCCTACCCTATCAATTTATTGCATGTTGTCCTGTATGCCCACAACATCGTTGGAATCCTCATATCAGAGTCATCTCTGTTCACATTACATACCTTAGTCAATGCATTCTCCATAATCTTATTAAAAGCTTCCACTATTCCATTTTCTTGGGGATGATAAGGTGTTCTCTTTTGATGGTAAACCTGAAATTCCTCAGTTAATGCTTCAATGGCCTTATTCAAGAAGTGTGTCCCTTGGTCGCTCATCAGAATCTTTGGGCAACCAAATCTGGACAATATATATTCAAAGATGAACATCGCAACAATTTTTGCATTGCAATCCTTCATTGGTTGTGCTTCGGCCCATCTTGTTAAATAATTAGTTGTAGTGATTATATACCTCACACCAGTCCTTTCCCTAATGGATTGATAGGTCCAACAAAGTTAATAGCCCATTTGTTAAAAGCCTGCAAAGTTACCTATGGTACTAGTGGCATCTCATCTCTCCTAGATGGCATCCCTATTTTTGACATCCATCACATGCTTGGAAGAATTCCTTTGCATCCTTATGTATTGTGGGCCACCATAACCGAGCTCTCAAGATTTTATGCGCGGTGGCCTTTCCTGCATAATGTCCACCCGCAACTCCTCCATGAGCTTTTGTCAGAATACTCTATCTTTCATGTTTCGGGACGTATCTGCGTAGTATTTCATTTGGCCCCATTTTGTACAAGTGTCCAGCAATCAACGAGAAATCAGCTACTCTGACTACCAACTCCTTCTTTTGCTTCATAGTGTACTCTGCAGGCGCCATTCTTGTAGCCAAAAATTGAATAATGTCCGTGAAGTGATCATCTACAACTTTGATTGCAAATAATTACGCATCAGGTAGGTTATCTTCAATACATATGGGTCCTTCTCCTGTCTCTATTCTTGATAGATGATTTGATAAACACCCTATGAGTGATCTCAGTTTAGAATTATTAAATGGAGATATTGCAGACTCTTGTGTTGGTGTGTGTCTAGGTTATTTAAGCAACGAATCGATCAGATTGCAAATACATAGACACTTGAAACGGAAGACAACAGAGAAACACAGTAAGCAAATGTAAGAACACAAGAAAATTAATAAGGAGTTCACCCTATCCTCCAGGGCTAGATCTTTGGTCTAGATTCAGTGGTGGCCTTCTTTATTGTGTCTTAAAGCAAAGAAATACAAAGAAGGAGCTCAATATGAGTCTCCTGTCACAGGGCAGCTTGGCAAGGTGGTTCCTGGATTCCCCAAGCCACTGGAGTACACAGACTCTTGCCCTTACCAGCTTTTCGACCTCTCGAGTCTACAATGGAAGGAGCCTAATGTGGTGCTCAGTCCTGACAGATCCCTCGTAGGGATGGCTCAAATTTCTCAAGCCCTTTGGTGCCCAACGCTGCCTTTGTTCAGCCCGGCCCTCTGTCTTCTTACTGCTTTTTGCTCTCTCTATCTGCTTTCTCTGTTCTTCTGCGTGTCCCCTCTGCTGGTATGTGCATGGCTTTAAAGCCGCTCAAGCTCATGGCTATTTGATTCCCCTTCCAACTTCGTCGGATTGCTTGCTACAACTTTGCTTGGAGTTCCTTGTCTCGACATCGTCATTAGACTCGCAAGGAGTGGCCACTTGTCCTCCTGCGAACTGCACCAGCTTGCTTTGTCAGTTCAGTTCTTTAGTTATGTCGTGGAATGAGTCATCCGCCACCTTGGCGGTCGAATCAGACCTCAAATTCTTTTAAATCGTGGCTTAATCCCTCATTAAATCCGGTCTTACTGTCAGGCGCAATATCAGCCATTAGATCTGGATCCCCCAGATCTGACGCCATCCGCTCATTTTGTGTGATTGACTTGTTCGACCGTTAGCATGCGATGAGTGGCAGTATTCTCTCTCCTTCGCTTGCCACGCGTCGGGCACTGAGTGGAATCGCTCTGTTTTCACCAAATCTACTTACCGCCCAAGAATGCCCCCGATAAATACCATTGGTTTTTGGAGCGCGAGTCCCGCCTTAGCCTTTAGCCTTTTTTCCCCACGGTTTTCCCGGCTCCCACACGACCGAGCACTTAGGGCCTCTCCTTCTTGAGGGTAATCGCGCATCAAAAACTGCCTCCATTTCCCGATCCAGGCTCCCTAGGGGCTAGTTTCACCTCCTGCACAGTATCCATGGGCCTCGGTCAGCGCACTTTGACCGAGGTCCTTGTCATTCCACGATGGCTGCCAACTGGCACTATTTTAGAGGTGTTTTTGAATGCTGCTCTCAATTCTTTGAAGTCTGTCCCGACCTGGTACAACCATGGTTATTTTGATTCTTCTATATGGATCCAATTCGGATCACTACCTTCCCACTGAAAATCTTTTGGACCACCAAAAGTTGGTTTTTCAAGCATTGACTAAGTGAAGGTACTGTTGTCTCACTTGTCCAATCTCAATCCATTTTTCACTGCTCGATTTCGAACCTTTGAGCCTAATTCTAAGGTACTCAACATCTCCTATGTGCGTTGTCCTCACCTTCCTGTCCAAGACTATGTCTTCCTACAATTCATTCAGATATTCAGGTAGCAGGTGATCAATGGAAGGCAATTGACTTTGCTCTTTAGGATCCTCGATCATTGAAGGTTCAAACAATCTCAAGCAATCTGCATTTACGACTAAGTAGATGTGCATGTAAGCTGGTAGATCAAGGCAAAAATCATTTTCACCAATCCTCTCAAGTATCTCAAAGGGTCCATACCTAATGGGCTTTAGATTTTTACCTTCACCTTGCATCCTGTCCTTGCTGATGTACAACCAGACCTGGTCACCAACTTGGAAACTATGCTCCACCCAATGCTTGTCATGCCTTGCCTTATATTTGGCTTGGCTGTTTTCCAGCTGTTCTTGTATTGCCTGGTGGATCTCCTAGATTTGTTCAATGAACCTAGTTTCCCTGTCCACATCACTGTGTCTATCAACCATGGTATTTTTACCAAAGACAAAATCCAAAGGAGACCTTGGTGTGAAACCAAAACAGGTCTCAAAAGGAGATCTCTGTGTAGAAGAATGTTTTGCTCTATTGTAAGCATGCTGCACATAACACAAGTGTTCATCCCAAAGCTTAGAATGTTTGCTGCAATATCCTCGGAGTAGTTGGATCACTGTCCTGTTAACTACTTCTGTCTAGCCATCAGTTTGTGGTTGAAAAGTTGTGCTCTTCTTCAGTTTGGTGTCCATCAGTTCCCACAGACTTGACCAAAACTTCCCCACAAATCGGGTGTCTCGATCAGATACAATAGAAGTGGGTAATCCAAAATGAACCCATACATGTTCAAAGAACAGTTTTGCAGTCTGTTCAGTTGTAATCTGTTTGTTACAAGGTATCAAAATGCAGATTTTGCTGAACCTATCCACAACCACATACATATAATCATGACCTTTTCTAGACTTAGGCAGTCCCCCAACAAAATCCATGGAAACACTTTCCCAAGGGTGAGTAGGAACTGGTAAGGGAGTGTACAAGCCTAGTTTTCTATTGCTGGGCTTACTTTTAGCACACATAGTACACCCTCTTACATATCTAGAAACTGTCTCACTCATTTTGGGCCAATAACAAAATATTTGCAGCTGTGCAACTGTTTTACTTATCCCAAAGTGACCTGATATCAAAGAACTGTGTGCCTCTCTGATTATCTTTACTCTCTCTGTTTGTGGAATGTAGAGTTTCCCACAATGATATAAGAGTCGATCCTTCACATGATAATCCAGCTCTTCTACCCTTTTGCCTTGACTCAAAGTTGCATATACATCTTTAAAGTCTATATCTTGAGCATATTGTTCAATGTAACTTTCATGTAGTACAGAATTATGCTTAAGTATAGTAGATGCATTTATAATGGGTCTAGATAACATGTCTGCAACTTTGTTATGTATGCCCTTTTTACATCTGATGACTAAATGAAACTGTTGTAGAAAACTCATCCACCTGTAATGCCTTGATTGCCGCAACTTAGTTTGGGAGTGTAGGTATTGAAGTGGTTGATGATCAGTATGTATTACTATCTCTTTGCCCATTAAGTAATGTTTCCACTTTTTCACACTCTGAACTAATGCATACAAT
>APFE031424216.1:0-18455 GCA_000404065.3 Pinus taeda | reverse complement strand
TAGAGAAATGCGGGACAAGATCTTTACCATTGTGCAAGGTGATGATGAGACCTTGGAGGATTACTTAGAGATATTTTTATACATCCTCTAGAGGTCAAAACACAAATTGGGCATAAGTACTATCAGGACCTTGTTCTTATGTGGAATTACTAAATATTCTATGCATAATTTGAATTTATTAAGACAAGGGGATAGTGCTTAGAAAGCTTTTGACCAAATTTGTGCCTTGTGCAGGAAATTTTCAAGGAATCAATCTAGATCCAATAGAGGAAATCAAAATAAAACTAGTAAACTTGGATCTATAGATGCTATGATTATTGGGTTGGAGAACAAAATGGACAATATGAAAATTGAGATAATGAATACCATTAGCAAGAAAATAGACTCTTTAAAAATTCAGCAAAAACTGGTAGATGAACAAGAGCCATTATCTATTTTTTGTCCTAAATGTAGGAAAAAGAATCTTTTAAGAGAATAGCCTACTAATTTAAAATGTGTAATTTGTGCAGAGAACCATGCCACTGAGAAATGCCCCTCCATACTAGGATTAAAAGTTGTATTTACAAAGGAGCATTCTAAACCTGAACCATTACATGCTATGGGAGCATGGAGAAATTGGCCTCGGGTAGGTGCACATATGGTTCCTAAACCTCCACCGCAATTTTTTGGTCATAATGCACATCCATATTCCTATTATAGCACTCAAAACTCTAAACCTTGGCAGCATGGGAACCATTATTAGTATGGGCAACCCCCTCAATCCTAGCAACAAGGATGGAGAGGGTCAAACCATTCATATCAGTCATATCCTAAACATATGTCATCATATCCTCCTACATATGAATCTGACCATATGTCACAACCATCCTTTCCTCCATTAACTCAAAAAAGTTAACCAATGCAACCATTACCTTTACCATAACCTTTTCGACCACCCCAACTACCTGCTCAATTGGTAACGAATCCTAATAATAAGTTGGTGCAACCGATCCGTTCTGTTAAACCACCCCCTTCTCCTATTCATCAAACCTTGCTGATTGGGATACATGAGCTTCAATTGAGATCGGGAAGGGTAATTAAACTAGAAAAACAAAATCAACCCATGGTGATCATTGAGGAAAAAAATTAATAGGAAACTCCTGATCATTTGAAGAAGAATGAAACCATTCAACCCATTTTCACACCATGAGAGTTACCATCTTCTTCAAACTGGCCTCCCTACCCAGAGAGGCTAGTCATGGAGAGGAGTGACCCTGAGTCCAGTTTGGCTTTTGAGTTGAGGAATCTTTGCATAAAGGTACCTTTGCTTTAGGCTATTAGAGAGATCCCCCTCTGTACAAATATCATTAGGGAAATGTGTCTCAAAAAGACAAGAAGAAAAAAGAGAAGAACCTCAAACCATTCAATTTGTTGGTCGAGCAACTGAGTTAATGACAGGATGTGCAAAAATGGAAATGTATACTAATCCTGGAAACGTCGTTGTCTCTATTCAGATAGGTGGTATCCTTGTCTCCGATGTGTTAATAGACCTGGGTGTGACTATCAATGTCATGACTAGGCAAGTCATGGATCAACTTGAGTTGGTCCATATTCATCCTACCCATACTATGTTTGAACTTGCAGATAGATGAAAAATCAATCCAGAAGATGTAATGGATGATGTGGTTTTCTCCATAGACGCCTGGGAATACCCCACAAACTTTATTTTCCTTCAGCCAAAAAATCGTATGGCTGGACATCCCTTGATTTCGGGGCAACTGTGGCTTGCTACTGTTGATGCCTACAATGGATATCGCTCTGGTGACATGTACATTTCACATGGAGACTCTAGAAAGAAAGTCACCTTATACCTACTTGCTAGATCTATTTAGGAGCTCAAGGACACCTTGTGGTTAGATTATGACAATAATGATGACGAGACTCAAACTGTTTCTTTGATCCACCATTATACAGAGTCTAGCCAGGAGAGTGAATTACAAGATTTCTTAAATAATTTTGACACAATGCCTAATTTTGACATGTTTCGTCAAATCTTTAGTCCATATTTTCAAGAAAATTTTGATTCTCAAATCTCCTCATCACCAATCTTAGTAGCATCTTACTGCACTCTTGAGCCTGACACTACTCTTGCTGAAGTTAGTCCAGGAAAATCCTTACATATTAGTTTAGACTAGGACTCATCACAACGAGAGAAGCTTGTTGATTTGATGTGAGATCACCTTGATGCCTTTGCATGTAGTTATGAGGACATGAAAGGCATACCTCCTGAAACATGTATTTGCCATATTTATATTCAGGAGGGATCCCGACCTATTCATCAACCCCAAAGGTGCATGAACTTTGAACTAAGAGATGTTATGAAAGAAGAATTACAAAAAACCTTAGATGCTAACTTTATATATCCTATATCCGATAGCAAGTGGGTCTCCCCATTGGTAATAGTCTAGAAAAAGGATGGTAGATGGTGCATCTGCATTGATTAAGGAGAACTTAATAAATCCACTCTCAAGGATTACTTTCCCCTTCCTTTTATTGATCAGGTGCTAGATACCCTTGTTGGTAAAAAGAACTTTTAATTTTTAGATGGTTTCAATGGGTACAACCAAATTCCGATTGCACCCGGAGATCAAGATAAGAACACCTTTACATGTCCATGGGGTACATTTGCTTACCAAGTGCTTCCCTTTGGGCTATGTAATGCCCCAACCACCTTTCAAAGGGTTGTGCTAGCCATTTTTGCTGATCTAGAGTGTGTTGAGATCTATATGGATGATTTTTTGGTGTTTGGTAACTCATTTGAGGAAGCCCTAAAAGATTTATAAAAATTTCTTTTACGTTTCCAAGAGGCTCACCTTGCTTTGAGTGATAAAAAGAGTAGATTAATGTGAAAATCAGGAGCATTCCTTGAACATTTGGTTTCCAACAAAGGTATCCAGGTAGACCTGGCCAAAATAGAAGTTATCTTGCATCTTCCTGCACCCAAAACACAAAGGGAAGTAAGAGGATTCCTGGGACATGCGGGCTATTATGGAAGATTCATTGGGAACTTTTCTAGGATAGCTACACAACTTTTCCTATTGTTAGATAAGGATAGTGAGTTTCTCTAGTCCACAACTTTCCAACAGTCTTTTGAGACATTAAACGAAAAATTAGTCCAAGCACTAGTTTTGAGAAGTCCCAACTAGTCCCTTCCATTCCACATTTCCTCTGATGCCTCAGATAACATTATTAGTGCAACTTTAGGACAAGAAGAAAACAAACAATCCTATGCTATTTACTTCATCAGTAAAAAAAATTCACCCACTAAATTGAGCTATACAATGATCGAGAAAGAGTTTTTGGCCGTAATTTTTGGTATCGATAATTTCAGACACTACATCATAGGATATGAAGTCTTGTGCATACTAATCATTTTGCAATAAAATATTTAATGAATAAACCATTGACTAGTTGTAGAGTGACTAGGTGGTTACTATTGGTATAGGAATTTAATGTTACTATTGTTGATAGACCAACAAAATATAATGTTGTAGCTGACTATCTTTCTAGATTGAATAATTCTGGTGAAGTAATTCTTGTTGATGATGATTTCCCTGATGAACATATTTTTGCTATGTCAACAAAGTCTCCATGGTTTGCTGACATAGATAACTATTTAGTCACCAGAAAAACACCACCTTGCTTATCCGCTTGTGATAAGCAGAATATCATATTAAAAGTACTGCATATTCTTGCGTCTAAGGAGACCTCTTTTACACTAGACTAGATCTTATCATTCATAGATGTGTAATAGAGGAAGAAGTGTTTGATATACTAAAATATTCCCATTATGAATCTTGTGGTGGTCACTTCGCTAATAAGAGAACTGCATATAAAATCTTACACGTTGGAAACGTTTGGCCTTCTTTGTTTAAGGATGCCAAATAGTATGTCAAGTGATGTGATAGCTATCAGCGAATGGGTCAACCTATTCAAGCCAACAAAATGCCTTTATGTCCTTAAATTATGATTGAGCCTTCTGAAAAATGGGTTATTGATTTTGTAGGACCAATAAATCCAACATCTATGAATAAAAAGCATATATTGGTTTGCATTGATTTTGTTACAAAATGGCTAGAGGCTAAAGTTGTTTCTTTTGCTACAGAAAAAGTTATAGTTGAATTTTTGTTTAGTGAAATTTTCACTAGACTTGGTGTTCCTAAAGAGATTATTACTGACAATGGACCATGGTTTATTTCTAATTTGGTACAAGAAGTCATGGATCAATACAAAATTAGGCATAGAAAGTCCACTCCATATCACCCACAAGCAAATGGCTAGGTGGAATCTACCAACAAGGTGATTGAATCCATCCTCACCAAAATAGTGAATATACATAGAAGGATTGGGCTAGCCAATTACCTAAATTCTTATGGGCTTATTGAACCACTTGGAAGAATAGCAGAGGACGTACATCATATGAGTTGGTATACAGAAAACAAGTTCTTTTGCCGATAGAGTTCCAGATAAAAACCTTTCAAACAACAGTTCAGTTGGGATTAGATCTCTCAGAAGCATAACCACAACATCTGATTTAGTTAATTGAGTTAGATGAATTTCGAAGAGATGTTTTTCAAAAAAATGTGTTAGTACAATAGCAACACAAAAAGTGGCATGACAAGTCTATCACGAAGAAGCAATTCTAACCAGGTGATTAGGTACTTCTCTATGACTTTAGATTTAAACATTTTAAAGGGAAATTCCATACACATTGGATGGGACCTTATGAATTAGTCATAATTTTTGAGAATGGGGTTGTAGAGATCAAAACTATTGATGGGAAAAATTCAGTATTCCTTGTGAACGGGCATAGACTCAAGGTATATTTTCAACCCCTCACAAAGGAGGACTTCGTGCAACAAGTATAGTGAAAACCTGAGATAGAGATGGTAGGTGGCCATGCCAACCTATTACAGATATTATTCTCTCTTTTCAAAAATAAATAAATAAATAAAAACAATAAAAAGAAAAAAATGACAAAAACTAAAAATAGAAAAAAAAAAATATTTTCCTGTGATTGTGAAAATCAGTTTGTTGACATTGTCACAGAAAGATCAGCCTGAAAACCAACATGTTCGTAGGAAGATCAAAATATTAATAAAATGGGAATGTTGCTTAATATTTATATGTGCTAACTGTCACCAAGAAGAAGCAGGTTTATAAGTGCAGGAATTGGGTCCTTATCGAAGTTTGGGACAACTGACATGGAAATTTTTATGTAGGCAACACTTAATTCCCGCAACATTTATTTTTGGTTTTGCACTATCGAGGCAGATTTTTGAGGTGAATTTCAACCATTCTTCTATTTTCCTTTTTTGAAAAATTCCCTCTATTTTTCTTCTTTTTATCCCATAAAGTTTACCACCCGTTTATTCATATGGAAATTGTCCCTATCCTATTTCGTTCTTCCCTCTTTTTCCCCTATTTTTTTCCCAGATCCCTTTCTCAATATGTCCCTCTTGGTAGTCTCAATCTTGAAATTCCCTGTCATAATTTCCTTCCCATTCTGAAACTTTATCCCCTTTCCCACTTCTTTTCTCCTTCATGGATCGTATTGCAGAATTTGATTCAAGCTTATGAATTAGATCAAAAGGCATGTATTGATACAAAAAAGCTGGCGAATAAAACCTCTATGATTAAGCAAAATCCTTCAGAATCCAGCCTATGAATTTTATCAGAAATTTTTAGCCACAATATCCCTAGTGTGGGTATATGTGTTTAGTGCAAGAATTTTCAATGAGAGAATGTTCAGTGCAGGGAGGTTTGGTGCAAGAATGTCTAGTGCAGAAATATCCAGTGCAGGAATGTTCAGTGCAAAAATATCCAGTGCAGGAATGTCCAATGTAGAAATGTTCGATTTTAGAAATGATCAATGCAGGAATCCACACTGCGGAGCACTCCCAAGTACCAAATTACATGTCCTGTGTGGGAACAATGGTATTTAATGAAAAAAATTGTAGTATTGTGTAGGAATATCTTGTGCAAAAATGCGCATCTGGAAAGTTTCTCTTATTTCATGAAAATCATGTGCCAGTAGAATGATAACACCACTTTTAGATTGATAGCATTCAATAATTTTTATTATGATTAAGCTTTGTTTTATCATTTTCTAGATAGGAAGGAAATCTATTAAGTACAAGTATAGTTGAGTTATGAAATCTTATTTTTTGAAAGTGCCATGTACACCTTGTGTGAAATAATGAAGTGATTGCGGGATGTGTAGAATTTAACCTGTCGTACCATACTTACCTTCTTGAAATATCTCGTTACCTACTAATGATGACCCAACCTTATACCATACTGCGCATGATTCTCATATTAATCATGCCACCTTATCCACTACCTTCACCCATAATTATCTCTTATTGCACCACAACCTATCTGTATTTCATCTGTCCCAAGGTCTACATTTAATGATGAAGCATGGACATTAGGAAGTGGTCAATATAGTGGTGATTAGAAAACCTAGTTATCATAATATTTGTTAAGACAGAGATCCTAAATGCCCGTGATATTTTTATAAAGAGTTTTTAGACAGGGTTCACTGAATTAAGGATGGCACTCATGAGAATTGAATCCTGTTCCACAAAAGAGTTAGAACAAATGGTCAAGTACAAGAATAATCTTCCATTATTACAAGAATTCAGGTTTCTCCCATTTTTGCTGAAATTTAATGGCTTTGACTCAGTCATGGTGTTAGAGTTGTCTTGGACCTTTGATGGGAGCCGAGCCAAGGTAGGATCACTGGAAATCGAAGTAATGGAACGATCTATATCAAAAGCAATGGAATTACCAGTAGAAGATGAGAAATTGTTCAAAAAGGAGAAGATTGAGAAGAAGAAGTGGTGTCAATTTGTGGTCGACAGAAAACAAAAATTGGATTGGAAGAAAGGACTACCATGGAAGGAAAATGGAAAGACCTTTACATACTACAAAATTTCCTCACTTGTGAGGGTCACTACTCGTTGGCCTTCTTATATCATATTCAGTTGTTGCTACATTTTTAGTCAGGTAAACTTATCAACTTCCCTTATTTTCTGCTAAGAAGTTTGAAAAAAATGTCAAAAGGAGTGAAAAAAAGTAAAGAGAGCCAAATTGCATGAAAATTATACCATCATGGATTGATTACAATTTTAGTTAAGAAGGAATTAGAGGTCAAGAATATAACGTGGGAAGCATTTTTGAACGAGCTATAGAAGAAAGGTGTAGGGAAACCCTCAGGTAAGAAGAGTGAAAGCAAGAAGGGGAAGCTTGAAACCCTAACCCCGCTCCCTACCAAGACTAAAGACAAAGAAGAGTTAGTGCAGGTAGAGGAGCAAGAACTCATTGTTGAAACCCCATCTACATAAAAAAGGAGGACCCAAAGCTCAGTCAAGAGGACTTCGTCTTTGAAGGAAGCACATATTCAATCGACTTCCCCAATCAATTTGGATGACTCCCCTCCTCCTTTACTAGCCATAGACAACCTTACAGTGATTATGGATGTTGTGGCTCATACAATGATTAGCGATGGGGGTATTGATGAAGAAGACAACACACCCTTGTCGTTTTTGCTTGGAAAAATGAAGAAAAGGAAAATGATGCCGACACATAGTGTAAGTGCAGATAACAACTGACAGAGGATCTGATGGAATTTTTTGAAGTGCAGGGTACTGAAACCCTTCATGATATTGAAATGTAGGAGGATAATGACTAGGGTGATATCAACCTTGATAATGACCAAGGTGATATCGACCTTGATCATGTTGACACTGGTGAGGAGTCAACTGTTGAGAAAAATCATGCACAAGAAGAAGTCATTAAGGAGACCCCGCTGTCCACCTGAACTGTCAAATAGAAGAGCTCAAGCAACTTATGTATGGGATGGAGATACTAAACCAGAATTTGAAAGTACAAGGGACAGTGCAAAAATAGAAGAGTATAGAGCTAGAAGGAGAAGTGAAGGATCAAAAATGTTAAGTGAAGATATGGAAATTTCGGGCATCAAGGTGCTACGGTCATCTTAGAAAGGTGACCAAATGGCTCAAGAAGGCTCAAGGTGAGAAAAGGAAGACAATGAAAGCATGAATTAGCATACAAATACAGGACTGAGAGAAGGCTCCCTTGTTTTGGTTTTTTCACAGCAGGTAAAGGTTGTGTGAGGACACACAACAAAATAGGGATGGGAGGATGTTGGTAGGCTAGATTTTCCTTTTAACCTTTATCCTACTCTAGAAACATGACTGAAACCTTTATTTCAACCTAAGAACCTATTAATTCCTTTACTTTTCTCTAAAATCATGCACATTCTTGCACCCTCTTTGTATTCTCATATTTAAAGGTTTGTCATGGACTTAATTATTTATTTATGGATTTTATACCTTTAATTATCCTTGCAACTAATATTTGTTTTTCCTAAAGTATTTAATAAGAAAATGTATTAATCATTGTGTTAGCATGGTTGAGTGCAGGTAGGATTCCTGCACCAGCTAGAGGATTCCTACACTCCCATGACAACTCACCAACCAACGCGTATCTTTGGCAAAGGATCAGTTGCCCTCGAGTTGGGCTCGAAGCGGGAGAGGAATCAATAGATGAAGATCATGACCTCGGCCATATACCTTAGATTAGCATTTTGTAAAACAACTGAAAGGCTTAGTTAAGCTGCTATTGAGATTTTGTTACAGTCGTGGGCTTGAAGGCTTGTATATATTGTAAAATTCTAATAGGAATTAGGGAGCGATTCCATGGTGAAATTTTGTTAAAAGACTATAGTTATTTTGGAGTATCAACTCTCTAGGCTTGATTGCAGATCCAAGATGTATTTTTACTTTTGAAACTAATATAAAGGAATGCGCCAGTATGCAATTCCATTTTCTATTTGCGTTGTGATGAATCTTTAACCAACTATGTTTCTCAATTTCTTAACAAGGATATGAAATGGTTGGCCAGGGCCCAACCAACCTAGCTCATTCTCCCTTTCTTTAAAGTTGTGTTAATTTATTTTAGAGTGTAGGCATGAATTCGTTATTTACTTTGATATTTCTCACAAGTTACAAGTTTGATTTCATTTATAGTTATTGTGTTACGGATCCATGGTGTGCAGGCTTAGAATTGTTTGATTTCAATTTACATAAGGTTTTCTTTTAATGATTGATTTCATTTCCACAAGATCGGTACAAGCACGCTTCCGGTCCAAGCACACTGCCTATACTAGTTCATTTTTTATTCTACAAGTCGATTCCATTGGTTCAGTTTCACAAGTTTGTTATTCCTTTATATTTACAAGAGTTCTTTTATTCCTTTGTGCAATATTGATGTTTGTTTCTAAAACTAAGGGCATTATTAATATCTGAGATTTTACTTAATATTTAATTGTGCTAGATATGGAACAAATGTTGTAGTAACTTACTGGTTTGTGCTTGCACTGAACACTTTCGAAGAAAGGATTGAATTTCATGATTAATTATTGAATGAACCCTTTGAGTTAAAGCATCAAAGGGTAGATATAAATTACATGGACAAATATCTTAGTAAAAGCATGATTTGCACAACGAGATTATTTATGTAATCATATAGAAGGGTTTTCTGTTTAAAAGAAAGATTTACTTTAAAACTTTTGCAAATAATTTCCTATTCAGAATCTAAGTTTGGTTTAAGCATCTTTCTGCTTGTGAGAATTTACTTTCAAATTCTGTTTTCTTTTCACTTTATTTCACTGAATGCACTTTTTAGTTTTTGAAAGTGATCTAGAAACCAAGTGCAGAAATATTGATTTTATTGTGTAGAAACCTCATATCTGGTACATGATCAGAGTGTTCTATCCCACAGACTTAGAACTCCTGCACAAAGGTCAAAACTTTAGTACAAGTACAGAACATCCTTTCGGTAGCTAAACCTCATTCCAGTGTAGGCACAATGTTCTGGTACGGGAACGTTGTTGTAGTGCATTAATAATAGTTTAGTGCATGCAAGAATATCTTTAAAGAAGACAAATACATTGAATAACTTATTTATCACACTGTCTCACTGAAGGTAAATATAAAGGGTCATTTCATTAGTTAAGATTGTTCAAAATGAATTAGAAATCCATTTCAGTTTCTACAAAAGTACCTTTCTTTTATTCCAGCACCAAAGTTTCCTTGAGTATCAATTGCTGCTTGATAATCATTCTTTTAGATTCTATAGGTTTGTGGTTTAAGAAGTAGGAATATAATTAGAGAAGGTTCATATCATTTCTTGGCATTTCTTGTGCTACGCCTTGAAGTGTATGAAACCTCGCATTGACAAATTAAGTGTTGAAAGGATCTTGTTTAATTGCAATTCCTTCACCCAATAAAAGGCTCTAGTCAGTCTCATAAGGTCATCATCCATGAACCTAAGTGTCATGATTGAAAAATAAAGGTATGCGGCACAAGTAAAATCTCAATCATCATGATGTCTCATAGGCACTAACCCTAGGGAGAAAAATAGGTTGATAACATCATTGGTCCCACACTTATTCACATTTTGGAAGATTTTCTACTTGAACAACCTAGACCCTCTTTTCCCCTTTGAACTGCACATTGCACAATTGTAAGCTCCAGTCACGCATCCCTTCCTATTGGACTGCACAATGTACAGTCACTGCCTCCAAGGTCTACACATTGCATAGTCATAGCACTCAATTGTTGCCTCCTACCCTTCATAATTGTGCAATCTTGCTTCCTAGTGAGCCTCTTATTGTGCATTATGCAGTCTCAATCATCAAGTTGTCTCCATGTCTCCTTGAACTACGCAACTACACAATCCTATTTCCCTATCTCTCACTTGGACTACACATTATGCAGTCACAGTGGGAAAGCCTACCTCACTGTGTCATTGACTCCCTCAACTTCTCAATATTCCTTCTTTGAGCCCTACATGCTACACATTGCATAGTCACAATCCCCAGAGCCTCACTCTTGTCTCTTAGAATTGTGCACTGCGCAATCCATGATCCTCCTCCTTAGCTTAGTATCTTGTATTAGATCAGCTAGTGCATTAACGAACAGAGTTAGATTAGGATATTTCCGCACTGATGTTGTCTTTTCATGAGTGAATTTCATATATAGGTACTGTATCTTTACATGACACAATGATGTTGAAGGAGGATGCAAAGGATCATACAAGAAGACACTTGTGAAGGGTGAATCATGAAGAAGTCATCAAGAAAGAATATTAAGGGACACTAGCTTATGAAAAAAGATCAAAGATCGGGATCACATGAAGACTCCATATTAATTTAGGACCCTTTAGAGGGTGAAGATGAAGAACAAAGAAAATATTTCATGAAGATGAAGTACTGAACAAATCTCTCATGAATATTGAAGATAAAGTAGCAAGAGGTACAACTTAGCACTACCACCTCATCATGAAGTCTATGTCATCAATCTCAAGTTGTGACTTATGCAAGTTCCATCACAATATAATGTGTGTCCATGTGTTTTGCCACATCATTTTTCATGTAATGATTTAATTATCAAAAGGAGAGGACAAAATGTAATGTGTGGAAGTCCAAGATTCATATGTGGAATATGAAAAGTCACATAGTCATATATGGACAAAATAGTCTTTAGAAAAAGTCCAAAAGTCATATAGAATTCTAAGAGTCGTGAGTGTAACTTAAGAGTCATACGGGATATGAAAGGTCATTCTGATTGTTATAAAATAAACCCCATAACTCAAGAAAATGGATTTCTGGAGGCTTAGCCTTTGGAGAGTTGGTCTTGGCTTCTCTAGCTTAGCATAGTAGAGAAGATCATTTCTTGGAGAAGAAAGTAGTGACTTAATGTTCGACTATTGGAACTAGTGGCTCATCATTATAAATTTGTACTTGGATCTTTCACATAATAATCAAAAGTTCGATGAGCCTACACATTTTCATGCATGTATCATTAATATTGTAATATTATTCTTTATATGGTTGCGGTATGTTTGTTGTTCATATGTACTAAGGAAATCAAACTACTTGATTGGTTCTGGTACTCATCTTGTTGAATGTGTGTTGTATTTTCTTTAATGTTCATTATGTCTATGTGAACTATTGAGCTAGATAACTAACAAATATTTTATTTCTTTCATGTGCCTCTCTTAGGATAGTACTATTACTTTCCTTCTAGAGTCTCACTCTCACTTCCATGTCCTGAAAGTCTCCTTTTACACATTGCAATTGGTGTTTCATAGTGTCAACTTGCTGAATTTAAAGGTTATGTGCGTACTCTCTTATGTTATTCATCGCAACCAAGGAAAACCTTTGAGTTATGGTGGTTAGGTCGATACTCTAGATGGGGCTCCTACTCTAAATGGGGTGATGTCTAATTAGTACTTCACACTGGGAAGAGCCCCCTTGGTTGAAGGATTTCTAGCACCGTCAACAGAAGTGTACTACATAACATTAGGCCTTACAGGTATCCACATGCATAGAAGAGTGAGATTGAGCAAATGGTTCAAGTAATGGTAGAGGTGTGAGGTTGGCATCACTAAACCTAGCAAAAGCCTTTCTCTTAACCACCGGTGATGGTTACCAAAAACTATGATTTATGAATATATGTAAATATAAATTTCCTATTTATGTCATTAATTAATAATTAGATGAATTGAATGGAGAAATTTTCTTTGTTATGTTGGATCTCTATTCTCGATATTCCCAAAAACATCCATCCCCAAAACAACCTTTAGAACACATGAAGTTCATTATGAGATTTTGGTTATGATATTTGGACTTACAAATGCATATTCAACATTTCAAAGCTTGATAAATTATATTTTCAAACCCCTCCTTAGAAAATTTGTCTTAGTATTTTTTGATGGCATACCAATTTACAACAATTCTTTGGAAGAACATATACAAGATGTTTACAGGATCTTAAGACTATTGGAAGAGAATCAACTATATGTAAACCTTCCAAGTGTTCCTTTTAGCTTCAAGAAGTGGAACTTTTGGGTCATATTATATGACATGAGGGTATCAAGGTGGATCCTAAAAAATTGAAAGATATTAACAAATGATCTGTTGGTTATCCTATTTGGACTTACAAATGCATCTTCAACATTTCAAAGCTTGATAAATTATATTTTCAAACTCTTCCTTAGAAAATTTGTGTTAGTATTTTTTGATGACATACCAATTTACAAAAAACATTTGGAGGAACATATACAAGATGTTGACAGGATATTAATACTATTGAAAGAGAATAAATTATATGAAATACCTTCCAAGTGTTCCTTTGGGGTTCAAAAAGCAGAAAATTTGGGTCATATTATATCACATGAGGGTATCAAGGTGGATCCAAAAAAATGGAAGCCATTAGCAAATGATCTTTTGGAAAATCTGGTGTAACACTAATGTAGCTTGATTCTCCTTCTTGATAATTACTTGTGAATGTTAATATTCTTCTTTCGACTTATTTTTTATTCTTCATCAAGCAATTATACACTATTCAATATTCCAAAATCACATAGAAGCAAGACACACAAAATTAAGGCTTCCAAGCCAGGGAAAACCCCCACAAGGGGAAAAACCCAAAAATATTCTTCTCATTGAATTAATTCAAAATGATATATTCAACCTAATACCCAAAGTGGCAAAGATTCCAAGTCAACTCTCATCTCAGTCTTTTTCAACAACTTAATGTCAACGAAAGTCAAAGGTGAAAAAATCTTCTCAAACTAGTCAAAAATCTCTGAATTTTTAGCCCTTATTGAGAGGTTGAATTTTGTTCCTATTAAAAACTTTAGAAAACCTTAGAACCTAGCACATGTGATCGAGACAAGGTAGAAAAATTGATCTTTTCTTCTTCCTTCAATCTTTCTTCTACTCCTCTAAATTCAATTTGTTTTTTTCTTTATTTGGTGTAGAGATCAATGTTTGATGTGTGTACTTCATTATTTCCCAAATGGTTGAATAGTTGTCCTTTATATAGCTATCTAGAGGGGGTGATAAACAACCACATAGGTTGACTTGACAAGGAGAGGTGACTTGGACCTTTGACTGATCCTTTTCTAACTAAAATAGAAATTCTTTATCTTTTTCTTTCAAATGTCAAATACAACATGACTCAAATACAAAATACTTTGACTATTTTTGACTCATTGAGCATGAAAAAAATTCTTGACCAAGAATAAATAATTATAATAGATACATCATTAACTAATTTACGTTATGAAGACCGAAACTAGTTACATTTTCAACACTCCCTCTGAACTAGGGAGGTATTCATAATGACTCAACAGGTCTATGTCAAGTTAAAATATTCACATAAGAATGGATCTGAATAGATAAGAATCAATGGTGATAGTATCATCATAACTAGCATTGTCACAATATCAAGGCATTGATAGGTACACTCTATCTCTCCACAAGGTCAAAGCACAATTTTGGGAGCCATTCTATAGGACACCATACTACCTTTCTGAGGCACATACGTTGTAACAACCCTCATGAAAATTCCATGCAATAAATTTAATAAAGGAAAAATAATCAAATAATCTTCATGGCCATGGGACACATATTCCAAGTTGAAGTTTGGGTAAAAACACAGTGATGGGGATCACTTGTGATTAATTAACGGCTATGGAACTTGGCAAAGGAAATGGAAAAGGCTTTAGAAAAACATGAGGCATTAATTGGCATTTTATTTATGAAAATAATGGAAATTAGGGGAAAAGGAAGGTGAAAGGTCACATGTTGCATGTGAGGAGGAAAATGAAGGAAAATAATGGAAAATTGAAGAAAATAGAGACCTCATAAATTAAAAGGATTATGGGGATCATTTTGTAACTTTTTGTTAGTTCATTTTTGGAGCTCTCTCTATTCTCTCTCTCTCTCATACTCTTGGTCACAGAGTTTTCTCAAATCACTCTTGGAGTGTGGCATACTTGGGATTTTTGGAGTAAGAAGGCAAAGAAAGAGCAGGAAAGGGCAAGAGAACATCAAGATCAGTAGCTACAAAGGGTTTTTTTGCTGATACCGAGTTGAATGTATGATTTCCTTACTAGTTTTGGCATGCACAACATATACATGTGGTTTCTTGGTCATTATTTATCATTGGCATGGAGGAATGCCTGGATTGACGGTGGATTTCTTAGCCTTTCCATTTCCTGGATAGCCATGGTGTTGTGGGTTTCTTTCTTTTTGTATTCTGGTTGGTTCTCACATTCGTTTGGTTGTGGGTTGAGTTACTAGTTCCTAGAAGCCTTGGTTGGATAAATGTTCTTGAAGCCCTTGGTGGGTTGAGTTACTAGTCCTGGAAGCCTTGGTTGGACAAGTATTATGGAAGCCCAACAAAAGTTGTGGGCTGAGTTACTAGTCCTAAAAGCCCTGGTTGGGACAGATGCTCTAGAGCCTTGGATAGCTTGGGTGGAGACTAGTCTAGTGATGGTTAGTGATGTTTGAATGTGAGGTGGAATCACTAGTTAATGGTTAAGGTGGTTTCGCCTCTAGAAGCTCTGGTTTGGTTTTGTTGGATGTGTTCCATGAGATCCCACATTCATTCTTGGAATATGGCAAGGGGGTGACTGGTTGAAACAGAGATTTGGTTCAACCTAGTATATAGTCAGGTGGTTTGTGGAAGTCCCAGAGCTAGCTACAGTTTGCATATGTTAATAATATCTTATTTTCTATTGTATTTGATGGGTAAATATACTTGCTTATATGTGGTTTTTATGGTTGTTATATCATTTCTATTTTTGTTGGTTATATGCTAGTTATGAGCATGTTTTATGCTAGTGATGATGTATTTCTCTCATCATGTTTTGATTTATAAAATGAATGAACAATGAATATATGACCTAATAGACTATAATGCATCTAATGTGATAAGGCATCAATGTTTCTTATCAATTCTCAAATAAGTATGAGACCCCTATGCTCATGTTTGTTGTTATGACCTGCATAATGCATATTTGTGAGATGTTTGACGAAATTTTTTTCATGGCTAGTAGGGGTCTAATCAAGTCATTGTTCCAGTATTTGCATTTGTATCATTGTTTCGATGTTACTTTTCATTTATGGAAGTTCCATGAAGTTTTGGGCAGTGGCATGAGACGTGGACCTAAAAAAGTGGCACAAACTTCAGGGTCAATGGCTTTGAACTAGCTAAAAGGACCTAAGTTGCTTGGATGCCCTTGTTGTGAGAGTGATTGGAGGGTGTTGGCTTGGTGGGGCCTGACCCAGGTTTGGAAGTGATTTAGCCAAGAAAATCCTATTTCTAGTGGCCCTTTCGACAACAGTCTGTGGAGCGTAGACTAAGGTCTCACCTGAAGTGGTATGGGAAGGTGCTAGAACCAGGTTTCCGCACCTTGCAGATGTCTGATATGAGGTGATTGGTACACTTTCCAACCTCCGCACTTATTGTGCTACACGCACCTGTGCGCACCCCGCACCCTGTGATACTGTCTTCGTGCAGTTCTAACTGCAACACGACCCATCTTATTTACCCAAGTCTTCCTTAATTAGTCTTCATTAGTTGATTACTTAGATTAAATTCACATATAAGCATTCATACGAGTATTCATCAAGTGTGCGCAGTAAATAAATAGAGCGAAAGTAATGTATAACATCAAAATAAGGATTCAAGAACAGATGCACAGAATAAACTTCTCTTTATTAACTTTCAATTCCAAGTATAGACTTGACTCTGCCCTACGCACTCAGCTGCAGACTCTACTAGGCCTCTGCGCACTTAGCTGCAGAGCCTCTACCTACTACTATGACCCAGTACACTTCAGACTCCACTCTATGCTCTAACCATGCCTTTGCCAGTCTATCTATTCTCTACTAAGCTAAGCTATCTTTACACTTAAAGCCTCATTCTATTTACACAATCTCATGGTCCGTGGACCATGGGTAGGCTGACACAAATTTACATTAGATTACAATATTTTTGGGCAGAAAGCCCTATAACTCGATTGTACACTTCGCGTTCCACGTCTGTACTTTGCAGAGTTCTACACCATCTTTGACCAAAACTTGGGCTTTGAGCCCCAAAACCTGCTGCGAGGGATCCCATGCCCAATAGGCCCCCAACATGATCATCGTGATTTGCCTCGAGTCACTCTGTTGGTGTGGTGATCTTAGCACGGAGCCCCTCCAACTGTGCCTGTGTTACACGAAGGTCCGCAGCGCAATGTTCTATTGTATGCTAGATTTGCTCTACTGTTTCTGTCGAACGCTTAGTGTTACACTGAAATTTGTCACCATGGCTATCTGCAGTTAAATATCCATTTTGTCCTCCTTGTCAAGCCTCAAACCTTTGCTCTTCATGTCAAACTTCAAAAAGAGAGAAAGTCACTTTAGAACATGTTTATCTCTGGGTACGCAGGTTCTCTCTACCTTGCCTGTGTGTACGCACTCCAAACACACTGTACCTGCGTACTTGTACGCTCTGTAAGCTTAAGGTTGGGTGCGTACCCCTGTAAAGGTCAAAAGGCGCGAGTTTCATCTTTAAAAAGTTACTTGTGGTCACTTCTAGAGCCTTCTAGAGAGTGTTTGACGTGTATTGAGCGGCTCCAGATGGTTCATGCATCCCTATGATAGAGGAACTTATCCGATCAAGAGAGGAGCTACCCCATCCAAAAGAGGGAGTATCCCATTGATGTTGGAACTAAATAACTTTCTCTAGAACACTATAAATACAGGCATTGGGCCAAGGGAGGGGAGGTTGAAAGCTGAACATTCCAAAGGGTAGATGCTGCTGGAATTAGGACTTCCATTATTGACTTGTGAGGAGAGATCACTATCCTTCCTTGTTGCCATAGTGGGAGTGGGTGAGCTTGTCAAAGTAGAGGAAATCTCTTGCTGGACCCTTGGAGGAGCTTGCACAACACCAAGGCTCAGGTTGTAATGGTTCCTTTTTTGTTTCCTTAATACAAATAAGTCCATTCTTCTCAATGATTTGTTGTTAATGAATTATTTCATGTACTCCTTGGTCTATGTGATGAATATGCTTTGTTTTATGAAATATTTAGGTGTTATGTAATCATTTGCTTTGTTAGTGTATGCAGGTCTTAAGTGAAGGAGGAGCTCATCTGGATCAGCAAGGCTGGACTGCTACAACAAGCGTTGGACCTAAGGTAAGATCGGAAAACACTTGGTTTCTCATAGAATAATGTATGCTTAGAGAAGGATTTCTTGTTTGGTTTGTTTGTCACTAGAGAGTCTTAGACTCCTAGGAAGGTTAGGTTTGTCCGCAAAATAACTCTTTCCGCATGACAAATTGGCGACTCCGCTGGGGAATCCATTGATGTGATTGATTTTTCCTTTGAGCATTACTTTGATCTGAAAAGAGTCTTGTTTCTTTTGCTTTTTGGTTGCTTGACTGTGTTTTTTGGTGGCTTAGCTTAGGGTCGAGTTAGAACTTAGGTTTTCTTTGTTTTACAGTAGTACGCACCCTCTGCGTTAGACACAGTGCGTACTT
>APFE031424203.1:13767-101740 GCA_000404065.3 Pinus taeda | reverse complement strand
TGCTGACTTCATGTCCATTTGGTAGACTTTCCATTTGTTTTGTGCTGCTATGGATAGCACTGCTCTCACGGTTTCCATTCATGCAACCGGTGCAAAAGTCTCCTCATAATCTCTCCCATATTGCTGCTTGTACCCTTTGACAACCAGCCTTGCCTTGTGCCTTTCTATCTTGCCTTCAGCATTGCTCTTGGTCTTGTAAACCCATTTCACTCCAATGACTTCTTTACCTTTTGGTAGTTCAACCAAATCCCATGTTTTGTTTCTCTCTATTGCATTCATCTCCTCATCCATAGCTTCTATCCATTTCTTATCTTTAATTGCATCCTCGAAATGAATAGGATCATCAACATGACAAAACAGGGCAAATAAGGAATTCATTCCTTCATCATAAATATCACTTAGATTCCTAAACTTCTTACCTCTTTCACTTGGTGTGCAAGTGCTTGAAGATGCACTTGAATTTCCTCCTTGTGGTGTGCTTGGAGAAGCACTCTCATTTATCCTCAATGGTGTCCTTTGCTGTCCTTGTGTTGGCACTGCTGTTTGGGGATGCATTTCAGCCACCTCCTCATCATCTTCATCATGAGACAAACAGTGTTTAACATTCACTGTTTTCTCTATGCTTCCATCCCAAGCTTCCTCCTCAATGAACTGAACATCTCTGCTGATAAAAAACTTCTTGGTGGATGGGATATACAACCTGTAGGCTTTGGATTCCTCACTGTATCCAATGAAAAGACATTTCTCCCCTTTGCTGTCCAACTTCCTCCTTAGCTGATCTGAATGTGTGCATAGGCCACACATCCAAAAACTCTCATGTGGGTGACTCCTTGCTTTCTCCCACTCCATGCTTCTTCTGGCACTTTGTTCATCACAGCTTTTGTAGGACACCTGTTCAAAATATACACTGCACAATTTACAGCTTCGGCCCAATAGTCATTTGGCAGATGCTTTGCCTTCAACATGCTTCTCGCCATATCCATGATGGTCCTATTCTTCCTTTCAGCGACTCCATTTTGATGTGGGGTGTACCTTGCTGTAAATTGTTTATGAATTCCATTTTCTCTACAAAATATTAGGAATTCCTTGGAGATATACTCACCTCCTCTGTCAGTTCTCAGAACTTTAATATGCAGCCCGCTTTGATTTTCCACAAGTGCTTTGAAATTTCGAAATTTTTCAAACACTTCACTTTTATTCTTCAAGAAATAAACCCAAGATTTTCTTGTAAAATCATCAATAAAAGTTAGAAAATATTGGTTTCCTGCTAGTGATGGGGTTTGCATCGGTCCACATACATCTGAGTAGACAATATCTAAGGGTGCTTTTTCCCTTATGCATTTCCCTGATGGAAAACTTTCTCTGTGTTGTTTTCCCAATATGCAGCCTTCACAAAGGCTGTCCAGTTTCTCTATCAGTGGTAATCCTCTTACCATCCCTTTTCTGCTCAACAAATTAAGACCTCCAAAGTTGAGATGTCCAAATCTCAAGTGCCACAACCAATTGTCATCCTTTGGCACACTTTGGAAAGCCTCTTGGGTAACAGCTGCAATTACCTCTTTGTTCTTCAAATCTGCTCTTATTCTGAGAGGGAACATCCTGTTCCTTGTCATTCTCACTTCAGCAATGCATCTTTTGCTGGGTGCTATATCCATGATGGTGCATACATCATTCTTAAAGAAAACATTGTACCCCTTATGGACAAGTTGTCCAATACTCAAGAGGTTACACCTCATTCCAGGGACATAGTAGACATTTGCTATGGTTTTCTTTTCACCCTTCTTTGTAAATATTTTGACTTCTCCTTTTCCCATAACAGAAATTTTGCTATCAGTCCCAAGTGTAACTTCTGATTTCACATTTTGGTCTAAATTGGAAAATAGGGCTAAGTTTCCTGTCATATGGTTGCTACAACCTGAGTCTAAAAACCATAAGTCTTCACTGTTTGTTTCAGCCATGTTACAAGCTAACAACACATTATCTTGACTGATGTTTTCTCTAGTGACATTGGCATTTGGTCTATTACCCATATCATGTTGTTTCTTCCTACATTCACTGGCATACTGCCCATATTTTTTTCAGTAATAACATTGGACATTGGATTTTTCATACCTTTGTCCTTGAGCATGATGGTGTCCTCTTTGTTGGTTGTTGCCTTGGCCTTGGTTCTGATTTAGATTGCTGCCTCTTCCTTGAGCATTTGCTGGGCTGTTCCTTCCACCTCTGTTTTGGCTTCTGCCTCTTCCTCTCTTGTTTCCTCTGCCTTGACCTCTTCCTCTTCCAAAGGACATCTGGGTTTGAAGGTTTCTCTAGAGATACTTTTATTTCTCTCAACCCTGCTCATTGGTTATCAGTGATGCATGGAGTTCATCAACTAAAAAGTTTGAGAGATCCTTTGTCTCTTCTATGGTGGTGACAATCACATCAAACTTTGAGGGTAGGACCCTCAAAAGTTTCTCTACAATCCTCCTTTCTTCAAGAACTTCTCCATGAGTCCTCATCTGTGTGACCAAACCAATCACATGTGTGAAGAATGAGTCAATATTGTCTGACTCTTTCATGTTCAGATTCTCAAAATCTTTCCTCAGCAATTGTAGTTTTGCTGTCTTCACTTTCTCCATGCCTTGATAGGCTGTCTTGAGGGTTTTCCATGCTTCTTTGAATGTCTTAGCTACTGCTATCCTTGGAAACACACTCTGGTCCACTGCTTGATACAAAAATACAAGGGCTTTTGAATCCTTCTTTCTATTGCTCTTTAATAGATCTTTCTCTGCCTGAGTTAATCTATTAAACTCATTTTCATTTGATGGTTCTTCAAAACCATCTTGAACTAATTCCCATAAATCTTGACAGGCAAACAGGGCTCTCATGGTTATTACCCAATAGTCATAGTTTTTCCCATTGAACTGGGGAATGAGGATTAAACATCCCCATGTTGGTTTTGGTGCTAGCCATTCTAGCACTAATTAACTATGCTATAAATCCTTGACTGTGTATTTAAAATACTGACTGTTTCTTCAGCAGTAACACAAAAAAAACTTTGAGGAATACCTGAATCCTTTTGCCTGAGACTTCACTTTGCTGGAGAAGATTTACTGCTGCAGAAAAATGTACCTTCCTTCAGCTTCTTTACACCTTCAAAGAGCCTGGATCTGCTCTGATACCACTGTTGGGGATTTTTCTGGTAAAATCCCAAAAACAAAAAAAAAATGACTGAATATAGAGCAATGCTCTATTTTTCTCCTCATGATCTTTTGCACAGGGAAGCAAATAAAATTTCTGAGAACAGAGATTTTTCACACCAATAAAACCTTTATATTCATTAATAAAAAGTCTGATACATATTTCTTCCTCTTTCTGAGAGGGATTTACAGAGGGATTTACCAAGAGCTTTCACCAAAAACAAAGTTACTCTGCCTCTGTTACAAATGATTTTTACACTACTGTGTAAAATCTTCATTCACATTTATTGCTGTAAAAGAGCTTTTACATTTACTGTTGTAGAATAAAATTTTTTACATGTGCTGTAAAAATTTCTTACATAACTTTTAATCTCAAAAATAAAATCCACACAGTCATTCTTCATTCGCTCTTGCTACCCTTCATTTGAGCAATAAAAAAAATTACATATATGCCTTGCATCACACAATAGTCAACACATAACGAAAGGAAATTCCATATACATATACGTTCCTTTTTTTTGTTACAAATCTTCAACCTTGCACTGCTGTGCAAACTTCTAGTTCTTCAACCCTCGCTGCTGCGAACACTTTCTCTTCTCATCCCGTGTGCAATAATAACTAAAGTCAACACATACAACCAAAACTATATGGCGTACATACTATATGGGTTAACCAAAAAAAATTACATGCCTTATGAAAACATTAAAAACTTTACCTAAGACTATGACAAGTATTAAATGCATTAAATGAAACGTGCGGTAAAAACCAAAAATAACGTTATGGCAGGTTGAATGAGATCCTTGTCTATTGACCTGATCGGACGCAATTCGCACACCTAGCTCACACAAACCAATCGAAGTTTATTGTCCAGGAATGGGTGGTTTTGTGTTCATACACAGGATGCGTGTCAGTTAGTCGGCGTGTTCGGAGGCCCTCTGACAAATACAACCTTTTGCGAAAAGTGGTGCGAAATGAACTTGTGGTTTTCTGAAATGGTTTTGCTGGAGTTAATGCGGGCAGTTGGAAATTAATATTTCAATAGGAATTAAAAAAAACCAACTAATTTCTTCCATAAATTTTTTGCATCTCTGTCATTTGATAAAAGAATCGAAGAAATTTCTGTAATAAAGATTTTGGATTTCCGTCATTCTGTGAAGTGTCATAATGGATGAGTTTTCAGCGTTTTATTATTTGTCAGCAACCCCTTTTGGCTTGTATTCGCTTGAACTTCAAAAAAATTAAAATTAATTTTGAGGGAAAAGAAGATGCACTTACATATTTGAACAAAAAATCATGAAAAAATATGTTGCAACTCTTCTGATGAGCGATGCTCTTTGTGATTATTGCTTTCTCTTTTTCTTTTGAAAATTGTACATTTCTCTTTTTGAAAATTTTCTGTCTCTGTCCATAACTAACTAGATTAATGATATCTCAGAGATAATGAGTGAAATAGTTGAGGGAGTCACTAGGTAAGAATGTTATTTACAATACAAGCCATTGCAATTTGTTCCTCCTCGCATACACTAATCTCTTCTTCGCATTCAACATTCCTTATAGTGTCATTCAGTGGCATTCCTTCATTCTAAAGCTAAAATTTGAGACACGTGGGTTGCATGCACTCCCTACATCCCTATTCAACTAGCCTTTAGTTATTTTACCTATAATGTTTTATTTAGTACAATTTTTTTTATTTATAATTTAAATTATTATTCTCGGGATACTAGATACTTCAATTAAATAAATAGAAATTAGTAGTACACATGCTTATATAAGATAAATAATAATAATATATAAAAGATAACTAATTAAGATAACAACTCGTCAAGCCAGAGGCATACATAATTCCACGTCTCTACTTCATCATTTGTCCAGATATGGGAAGGAAACTTTAATGAGACCCCTCAACACAAGTTGGTACTTCATTCTTTCAGCTAGGTTTTTGTCTGGTTGTAGGTGAATGAGGCCGACCCGGAGCAGTTCCATGATTGGCCTCTGATTTCTTGCTCCTACGCTTTCCATACCATGCATTTATTTATTAGGCCCAAATCGTGAATGTCTTGTTTATATCTGGCCAGCATGTTGAAGGAGTAACTTAGAATAACACCAGTAAACTTTATTGAAGTTTGGACAATATTTTTCAAATAAGGAATCAAAATACACTACATTAAACTTCCTTCAATATTTATTTTGCAGGTGGGAAGCCCAAGTTGTTTGGGTCGATTTTAAAATGGGTGAGTTGGGATAGGAGATGTTCATGAACTCTAACACAACATTCTATTTCGTAGGAACTTGAGAAATCAACAATATAAATGTGGTTCAAAAGGGCGCAGACTACTTACGGCGAACAACACATTATCATTACCATTCAAGTAACTACCATCAAGTATACTCTGTGTGTTTGACGAAACAACAACTAGGTATAATCAACTAAATATATGATCTCTAAAATAGTGCTTAAAACCAAAATGCTAAGAATGTTTTATGAAAAGAATCAGCCTCTTCCCAGGTATGAGAAGAATCTCAAGAAGCAGAATGAACAACAGATAGGCAACAATAGTTACTAGGAACCACAAGCATAATGGTCCCATATGAAATGCACCACAATGGGTTGTTTTGCTAAGAAGTACATGACGCTACCATTTATATATGAATTCCATGGCGAAGGGCTACTACCCCTCACAGAGGTACACAGTGCATGTTGTTTTATACCACGAAACCAACAAATTTTCTTTATAATGAAAGGTTGGTTGGCTACGATCGCAGGTATGTCTCACATGGTTTTGTTTACATATTTACATATTTTTATCGCTTTGTGCAACTTTTGTTGGAATTTAATTCCAACTGCAAACAATGAACAACTAGACAGAAATCTGATTTCCTGTAGATGTTCCAGCCTGTTCGATGCCGCAAAGTCACTCTTGATATTTTACACATTGATGAGCATTAAATTCACAGAATTTAATTCCCCTGCAACCGCCGACTTAATCTCTTGAGAAAGGATAAGCGTTAGAAGATATTTTAGTTATTTTATTGTTTAAACTCAGATATTTATTTTCCCTATAAATGTAATGAGCAGCAGCATAGAAGGTGTGTGGCAACAATGTTAATCTCTCTGCAATACAGCACAACAGTGCTAAAATGTAATTTCTGTGTTTTTGAGAAAGAATGTACAGCAACACGAGCTCACATGAATGAAGCTTTATGCACAACAGTGCTGAGATATAGTTGCTGAAACACAGTGCTGAGACAGAATGCTGAAATAGCAGTGCTGAGACAGCAATACTGAGACAGAGTATTTTGCTTTTTTGTAATGCACAACAGTGCAGACACAGCAGTATCAATTTGCAGGTATACATAGATTGAAGTGCCTCTGAAGCAGGCATGTTGAAATCCCTCTGTTAAGAGGTAGATGTTATTTGTGTGGAACAGAAGCGTTCCTTTGTGAATCCCTCTATTAAGAGGAAGATGCTCTTAAGCATAGATTTGTGGAACTGAAGTGTTCCTCTTGTATCAGTTGGTTTACTGTATCAAGATGATTTACTATTTATGAATACAAGTTAGTTCTCTGTTGCTGTTACACCATTTGCACGTCGTTGTTACACTAGATTCAGTGTTACTGAGTATTGCTCTGTTAAGAGTTTTATTTTAAATTATCAGAAATTTCCTGTTGTTGCAACACCACGATCAGCGTTGATGCAACACCAAATCCTGTTGCTGCAACACCGAATCCTGTTGCTGCAACACCAAGTCCAGAAAACGAAATTATCAGTTTTTGTGCAGAAACAGAGCATTTTTGTGTTGTCTGTTTGTTAAGGAATTTAGCATAAAATTCCAACATGGTATCAGAGCTAGTCCAGGCTCTTTGAAAGCGTTAAAGAAGATGAAGGAAGGTTTCTTGCTCTAACAACTTCTCCAGCAGAGTGAAGACACAGTCAAGAAAGGATCCAAGGTATTTCTCAGTTATTTTTAAATATACAGCCAGTTATTTAAAATACTAGACTGTATTTGAAGCATAGTTTAAAAGTGCAAGGAATGGCCAACGCCAACACTAGCATGGGTATGTTTAATACTCAGCTCCCACTATTAAATGGGAAAAACTATGACTATTGGGCAATAGTTATGAGAGCCCTGTTTACCTCACAAGATTTATGGCAATTTGTTGAGGATGGTTTTGAAGAACCAGCAGATAAAAATGAGTTTAATAGCTTAACTCAGGCAGAGAAAGAGCTGTTGAAGAGCTATAAGAAGAAGGATGCTTTGGCCCTCTAGTTCTTGTATCGAGCTGTGGATGAGAGTGTGTTTCCAAGGATAGCAGTAGCTAAGACATCCAAAGAAGCATGGAAAACTCTCAAGACAGTCTATCAAGGCATGGAGAAAGTAAAGATAGTAAAACCTCAGTTCATTGAGGAGGAAGCTTATGATGAAAGTTTAGAGAAAACAGTGAATGATAAAAACTGTTTATCTCGTGATGAAGATGATGAGGAGATGGCTCAAATGCATCCCCAAACAGCATCGCCAACACAAGGGCAGCAAGTCGCACCCTTAAGGAGAAGTGAATGTGCTTCTCCAAGCACACCACAAGAAGCAACAAATAAAGGTACGAATTCTTTGTTTGCTTTATCTAGTCATGTTGATGACCCTGTTCATTTCAAAAATGCAGTTAAAGATAGGAAATGGACAAAACCCATCAATGGGAGAAAGGAATTGAAGTTCCTTGAAGATATGTTTAAAGAATATGGAGTTCGATATGTAACTCTTGCCAAGATGGCTGAGATGGGCTTTACTGCCAACACCCTTGTCAATATGACAGAGGAAGAGATTGAAGATTTGATGAAGACCCTGGTAAAACTCTATTAGATGGATCTTCCTATAGGGAAGAGTTATGAAATTACATCTGCCATGAGAGCAGAGAAGGAGCAACTTGCTGATATTCTGACCAAACCATTGGATCAGAAAAGTTTCGAATTTTTGATGAAGTGTCTGAGTATGACTAATAACCCAGCAGTTGAAATTAAGGGGGAGTGTTGGAATTTAATTCCAACTGCAAACAATGAACAGCTGGACAGAAATCTGATTTCCCGTAGATGTTCCAGCCTGTTCGATGCCGCAAAGTCACTCTTGATATTTTGCACATTGATGAGCATTAAATTCACAGAATTTAATTCCCCTGCAACCGCCGACTTAATCTCTTGAGAAAGGAATCATCGCTTCTACATTCAATACGCAGATAAACGTTAGAAGATATTTTGGTTATTTTATTGTTTAAACTCAGATATTTATTTTCCCTATAAATGTAATGAGCAACAGCATAGAAGGTGTGTGGCAACAGTGTTAATCTCTCTGCAATACAGCACAACAGTGCTAAAATGTAATTTCTGTGTTTTTGAGAAAGAATGTGCAGCAACACGAGCTCACATGAATGAAGCTTTATGCACAGCAGTGCTGAGATAGAGTTGCTGAAACACAGTGCTGAGACAGAGTGCTGAAATAGCAGTGCTGAGACAGCAATACTGAGAGAGAGTATTTTGCTTATTTGTAATGCACAACAGTGCAGACACAGTAGTATCAATTTGCAGGTATACATAGATTGAAGTGCCTCTGAAGCAGGCATGTTGAAATCCTCTGTTAAGAGGGAGATGTTATTTGTGTGGAACAGAAGCGTTCCTTGGTGAATCCCTCTATTAAGAGGAAGATGTTCTTAACCATAGATTTGTGGAACTGAAGTGTTCCTCTTGTATCAGTTGGTTTACTGTATCAAGCTGATTTATTGTTTATGAATACAAGTTAGTTTTCTGTTGCTGTTACACCACTTGCACGTTGCTGTTACACCAGATTCAGTGTTACTGAGTATTGCTCTCTTAAGAGTTTTATTTTAAATTATGAGAAATTTCCTGTTGCTACAACACCACGATCAGCGTTGCTGCAACACCGAATCCTGTTGCTGCAACACCAAGTCCAGAAAACGAAATTATCAGTTGTCTATTTGTTAAGGAATTTAGCAAAAAATTCCAACAACTTTTTCATAGACTCCCCATTTCGATTGCCTTATAATCTTCTACTCCTTAAAAGAATCCATTTGGATTGCTGTCTTCCTTTATCTTTATAAAAATAAAAGATTTTCCTCCGTGTACTATAAGTTCCTAACCAAGATAATAGCTCTGGTAAATGAAAAGACATACACTTTCATAAAACACTTGCTAGCATTTTGTTATTAAGCACTATTTCAAACTGACACCACTTATCATTTTGTTTTTAAACACTATAACACTGGTTAGCATTTTGTTTTTAAGCACTCTTTCAAACCTCGCAGGAACTACCGCTGCCTGCCGTCCTTGTTAACTTTAAAACGGATCCGAAATTATAGTATAAGGCATAACACCAACATATATAATTGGCAATACATTAACGCCGTTCGTAAGAATATATTCCCTTTCATATGAAACATTACACTTCTATATTAATCTCTTATAGACACATGTTTCATGGTGGACGTAGACCCCGGTGGGTTTCCGGGAGAGAATATGATCACTAGGCACTTGAAGAAGAACATACCACTTAACCGAAATCCATCATCTTCGTGCATTCCGATTCACTAGACTCATCTCCTCTGTAATGGTTGAAGAGGCCGAGCAGTTCGCGTGGAGCTCTTTTCTTTGTTTTCTGCCCACATCCAAGCTGCTACATCAATACTGGAAGTTTCTGAAAGAAGTCTTCTTGATGTGCCTCTAGCGCTCCAAGTAATGACAAAGTGTCCATAAAATAGACACGGCAAATTCAGTTGCAAAGTCCGAAACTCGCAGAATATTCTGAGCAACAACAGGAACGGTCAACGCTGATACAGCGCGCCCAGACTTGTTTCATAAAAGCTTATGCGTGCCATAGAAAGTATTTCAAGCGAAAAGAGCAATAGACCCACGCTCTACCAGCTTCTCTCTCATGATTTCCTACACTGATGTAATAAATGGTGGTAATTATAGCCGCGTACGCAGGTGAAGAAGTAAGGTGCTCATCATTTCTGAGAAATTTCACCAAACCTTCTGCCAATCCATCGGTGGCTTGCATTTTTCCCTGCTACAGATTCTGCCTGCCATAGAAAGTATTTCAAACAAAAAGAGCAATAGACCCACGCTCTACTAGCTTCTCTCTCATGATTTCCTACACTGATGTAATAAATGGTGGTAATTATAGACGCGTACGTAGGTGAAGAAGTAAGTTGCTCATCATTTCTGAGAAATTTCACCAAACCTTCTGCCAATCCATCGGTGGCTTGCATTTTTCCCTGCTACAGAGGGTCTGCAGTTGCCAGCTCCTGAAGGATCGCAATTGCATTTGTTTCTCCCATCATGCAAAGAAAAGCCTCAGAAGAACTAATAATCATTCCACGAATTTCTTCATCTACATGAATAATCATTACCAGCGTTCCTTACTCTTCCTCACATGTGTCCATAGACCTTTTCGACTTCTCTGTTGCCCGTTTACAGTGACCGAAACACGGATGCTGCCATATTGGTGGAACTTGTGTACCTTTTCTGCGCCAAACCAGGTTTAAGTTTCTGCATGGTGTCGACTGTGTGAGCAGAATCAGGTATACCTTTTACATCTGTCTGAGCTCCCACTTGCATCACGATTCGCTCAGTACTGCATATGTGACTTATCTCGCCCGATTTGCGAGGTCTCTTGTGATACGCAACTAAATTCAACCGGATCTGCGGTTTGTCATCGCCTGATATGCAAACGCGGGATATGCGACCAGATTAGGACAGCGTGATATGCGACTAGATATGCCAAATATCAATGGATAAGTCAATTACCATTTAAATATGCGAGTGCGCACTAGATACGCTAATTATCGACACCGGATAGGCGAGTTATCGTGGCATACGCGGTCTATCACTGCAGAATATGCGGATAATATTTTAAAAAGCACGTTATATCCTCGGGATATGCGAATCATCGTATGACACGTCTTTTATCACCGCAGAATATGCGGATCAATATCTGATAAGCGTGTATAACCTATGAATATGCGATATCATCTTTTGATACGCGGTTTATCACGGCAAGATAGGCAGACAATTACGCTGATGTGCGAGTTTTCTGTTAGTTTACGCGAGCGATTTGATCCGAATATCGGTCTAATCGCCGTAAAATATGCGGATTATGTGCAGTTACGCAAAATATCTCATCCATACGCGAATTATCATCTCTTGATACGCGAATTATCATCTATTACGCGAGTTATCTTTTCATACGCGGATTATCACAGCAAGATACGCCGTTTATTACGCTGATAAGCCTGTTTGCTTGCCTTTTATGCGAGTGTTTTCAGCGGGATGTGCGAATAATCACCGGGTATCTCCCCTTAATGCGACTGATCAGTGACAGGTTATGCAGCTTCTTTCCACTAACGCGAATCCTCTGCCATTTATGCGCACCAATGTTGAATGGATCCGCGCAACAGATGATATGCGGATTCTCGTCAGATATGCGAGTTGTCACCGCTGGATGTGCGAATTTTCATCGTCGGATATGCGACTTGTCACCGCTGTTAGATTTGCGAATTATCACCGATATGTATGTGCGAAATATGCACGCTATTCCCGGATACACGATTTATCGGCCGATACACTACTTCTCAAAGGATATGCGAGCTATCAGCACAGGATACACGGATTGTCATTCGATACGCTGATTATCACCTCATAACTGATTCAACACACTGATTATCACCGCAGCATATGTGAGTGGTCTTTACTTCTGTTCTTTCTTTCCTTCCCTTTTTTCTACATTTCCAGAAACTGCAATCGAAATAAAGACAATCGTTGTCTTGGTCTTTAACCTAGGTATCTGAGTCTATGTTGAGGTTGGTTATGAGTGAATGGATGGGACAAATAATTATATAACTGGGTTGGGGAAGGAACAAAAGAGGGTTCCGAAATTGTAGCTCAGAAAACCATGCGTAAAAATGGCATCAGCTACCCTTTTCAACAGAGAGCTTCGTGTGGATTAGAGAATTTTGGCACCAGACAGATGTGTTATACATGTAACTAGTGGAACTGTAATTTTTCTTTCAAGGAACCTCGTAAAATTTCAAAGTTTCACGGTTCCACGTGTTTTTCTTTTGTGTCGTCCGGTACAACGATTCAGGAATATCATGTTTCAATGGGATTCAAATTTGCCAACATTGCATGGTAACAAAAATCAATGCTTAAAGTTGTTTAATATTTATAAACCGAATAGGCTTTCCATAAGGTTGAAGATTGTCGAAAACCTGGCCAATTTATACGGTCAAAGATCTTTTGGAAACTAATATAACAACGAACACCGCAAATTTTGTAGTCCTTTGACCTCCTAAATATCTGGTTAGTCCCTGTCATTTAACCTGCAGGGCCATAAGAAGTCCCTCTCATTCCTGCGGAGCTGGGAGACCATATGGAAGAATTCTTTGCACCTTTCTTCCTCTTACATTGAACATAAATCAATATTTTTTAAATATATTAGTTTAGTTTATTAATATTTTTTTAATTAATTTAAATTTTAGTTTTATATGCTTTTTATTCCCTACAAAATGGTGTGTTGTTTTATATTTATTTAAAATATGTTTATCTCATCTAATATTTTGTAGTTTATTATTCCTTTTTTGTCAATTAGGAATAATAAAATGTTTTAAATTAATTATTATTATTTAATTTTAAGGTTATTGTCAAGCCAAACACGAAATTGGTGTATGAGACCTTTTTGTTTGTGGGACAAGGGACCCACTTCCACACAACAATTTTGAAGCCATACTTACCCTACTCTAGTTTTGAACCTACTACCTCTTAGAAGAAAACACATACTTTTAACTATTAAGCCCACTCAAACTGTATTCCAATTATAGATTAATGATATTTCAATTTAATATAATGTATTTTTATGTTAATTAATTAATAATATTTCAATTTAACATAAAAATTTTAACCTTTTATTATAACATACTTTTTACAATTTATTATAATATGAAAATAATGTGTCACGTCTCTACTTTTTTATTAAAATGCACTACTCCAAATTTAATCAATATAATTTTAACATTAAAATTTATTTAGTGAATGCAACATTTTTAAAAATACTCATTGATGTAATATCAATATAAAATCCCTAAATACAACCACTCAAGTAAACATACATTCATATAAAAACCTCAACGCAAAAAAATAAAAGATAAAAAGCATAGCAAAACATCTATCTATTTATGGAAAATCAACTGACTACATATTAGGGACATTCCTCCAAATCACAATCTTTTGTTCCATATATATCAACAACAAGCCACCTCAAGTTGAAGCTATGAATCCTTAAAGATACCTAGCTTTCTTAGATATCCATTGTCCATACACAATTAGCAACAGGGTTCTAACTCCAACAACAATTCCAATTCACCTTTTCCTTTATCCTCAACCTACCTAACTCAAAAAATTAGATCCCCTTTTTTACACATAATCCTTCATATTATTCCACTTCCTTTTAAAGTTCTAATCTAAAATTGACTAAAGAAATTTCCAGCTAAAATCCACTCAATAAAGTTAATTTTCCATATTAATTTTCCATATTAGAAATAATGGTTTCTTTTTCCTCATTCTCTTCTCTCCAAAAATCCAAAAATTGTCATTCAAATTCTTTTACCATATATAACATGCTTGCTTTCCTTTCCCAAAACCCAACCCCTCGTGGCTATCCCAAAGTCTTCCCAAACCTGTTTTCTCTCCCATTCAAAGAATATTTGACACTGACATAAAAAGAAAAATGTCTTCTCTCCTATTCAAATAAGATTGGTGTCTCCCATAAAAACCATCTTCCCTCCTATTCAAATAAGATTCGACTCTCAGATAAAAATTGTAAAGATTTGACTCACATAAAAATTGTCTTCTCTCCTATTCAAATAAAGATGCGACTCTCACATTTCTTTATGACGTTTGTATTCATCTCGTGCTTTCATAAACTAGTGAGTTGACTTTTATCATCAACCTTTTCCATGTATTAGATAGTTGTTTTTGCAATTTAAATGCATTAAATATCAATAATAATAAAATGTTTGGATTGTTTTTTAGGGAAGGAAAAATCACTTCAATAATATATTGAAAATAGGAAACTAGTTACATATTTCTGATGTTCAACTTACAAATAGGAAACCAGTTATATATTTATGATGTGAAACTTACTTTGGATTGTTAGAAATGTAAAACTTTTTTTAGAGAGCCTCTCAGTATTTTTTTTTGTGAAATTAAAAATCCTAAAAATTTGGATGGTTAGAAATGTAAAACTTCGGGTGCCTCTCAGTACCCTTTCTTGTGAAATTAAAAATCTTAAAATTTATGAGATATAAATTTGCATCTTTTTTCCTTTAGCTATATTGATCACACTTGTACAACTACATACAACTACATAGGAACTTGGAATTAACATGTAGCATTTAAAAAAACGTTAGTAGAAAAAGAGTATTTCAATATCAATAATACATGTAATGATAAGTGTAGTGGTTAACATACTTTTAAATGACACTTTGTAATATATTATTGATCTATTAGTTTTTTATAATATAGTACAAATTATTTAGTGCATTAATTTCAATGATAATACACTTTTAAATAGATCAAGAATATCTATTTAAATAACTATTTAATGAAAATATCAATATTATTATGCTAAAGGCGAAAGTGAATTACATTACATATTCATATCAAATAAATTGTAAATTAAAAAACATAATACATAACATTCAACATAATAAAAATAAAGCATTCAACATAATAAAAATGAATCTGATTCAACATAATAAAAATGAATCTGATTCTAGAATATGTGTGTGTAATGACCATATACTATTATATTTTTTTATATAGGGAGATATAATATTAAATATTGCCAAACCTCATTCTAGTTTTTTAAGAAACAATATATTTTAACTCTTGATGTATCAGGCGTTTAGAGGGATCAAATCCCTTGAGATATAACGCATTTCTTAATTTTTTAATATCTAGGAAGGGTTTTCACCATAATGTTTTTCATCCCTATTGGCATATGATATATCCATAGTTATGATGGAGCAATATTGGTTTTATGAAGCTTCTTAACACTTGGATCAATCATTCTAGTTTTTTAAGAAACAATATATCTTAACTCTTGATTTATCAAGCATTTAGGGAGATCAAATCCCTTGAGATATAAGGCATTTCTTAAGTTTTGAATATTTAGGAAGGGTTTTCACCACAATGTTTTTCATCCCTATTGGCATATGATATATCTATAGTTATGATGGAGCTATATTGATTTTATGAAGCTTCTTATCACTTAGATCAATCTATAGATTTGTAGGAATTATTTTTCACATCATGTCTTACACTACTCTAACCTCTTTCTTAGGTATTGGCTACAATTAGGCAACCTCTATGAATTAATATTTATGACATATATATTGTTTATAGTTGTAAATTATCCATAAATAAAGTGTTAAAGCCCACTCACTTTAATAACATGTATATTCTATAAAAATTTACATTTAAATAGCTCTAATCTTCTAAAAAGTTACTAGTGTCAATTCTTAATAGAAAGCTAAGTGAAAACTCCTCTACAAACTTCTTTATTCACTATTATTCAACAAAAATGTGAGGATATTAGGTTGGTTGACTATAACTAAAAATATTACATCCTTAAATGTGAAATAGCCCGGCAAATTTATAAACCAATTAAAAAAAAACACAAATAGTAATAATGGACACATACAAACACCAAAATAGTGATTTAATTATTCTTTATTTAATGTTACTACAAAACTTATTCTCCTTTAAAATTATCTTTCTCGAATCCTCGTATATCAAAACCATAAATACTTTATGATAAGTGTGCTATGGATTTTGTATATCAAAACCATAAACCATAAATACTTTATGATAAGTTTTCTATGGATTTTGTACGTAAACCCGCCATAAAAAACATATCTTTGAATTTCTTACCCAAAATGTAGTCCAGCAATAGTTTACATGGTTAACTAACATGGTTAACTAGATACAAATATCAGATAAATTATTATTACGTCCATAAAATTAAAGTGGCATCAACGAGCATAAGTGTAAGCGATGAAAGGGTAATTTTCAAATTATCATGATATCTAATCAAATTAAATTGACATTTTTTTATGTTTTTGAATCTCTGAAATACCAAGAAAGCTAAAGTGACGTGGATTTACTAGTATGATGAACTGTTTTATTTGTTAATTAAATGTTTTGAAAAAAAAAACTATATATAATATGTATGTTTCATTAGAGAGTGCAAAATGTATATTTCGTTTATAAATTTGTTACCCATATTGCATGAATTGGATATGTCATTGTTAATTAGTAAGTGAAATATGCATGGTTGATTCATAAATTTGATAGCCACATTGCAGGAATGGTTTGTATCTTGATCGTATTTCTCAAGTAACTATATGTGTCTAGCATACAATAATGTTTTTGTTCAAGTGTAATAGATACTAACATTGTAAAAAAATCTTAATTTTAAAACTCGAAACATGAGAGGGAGAAACTTTCAATTACTTGATGTCATGAAATGTTTGAATGGAGAATTTTATGGAAGAATTAAACAATGCTTCTATAAACTTCAAAATAGTGTTTTTCTTTCGCGAGAGAAATATTTCTCATCATTAATTAATAAAGCATTTCATAGAGGGGGCAACCTTTACTCCTATTAGCTCTCTGTAATTTCCCTAGGATCAGGAGAGAAAATTAAAAGTAACCACAAAACCACTTGTAAACTAGAATCTAGCCCAAGCTTTAGAGAGGGCTCTCTTTGTCTAGAATGTTTAGTTAATCGGAGGTTAGGCTAGGTATGGTGGTCAGTAGGGTATAAATTTTCAAAGATTTGCTGGTAGGAAGGGAGATAGATCCATTGAGAATGGAGACATGTCTACCTTATTATGTTTCCAATGATGAAATGAAGAAAAATAGGAGCTTCTACAAGGGCAAGGTAGGTAGTCTCTTTGGAGATTTTTAATATAAATTCATTGTAGGAGGGTGAGTGGAAGACAAATGGAAAATAAAAAACAGAGCATCAAACACCTATTCTAACTATCATTGTAACAGGAAACATAGATGTCTAGCAAACTAAAACATAGCATTGTTTGGAGTGAATTTTGAGTCGATAATTTTTTTTTTACTAAACAAGAGGATACATTTCAAAGCATGATTGTTATAGAAGATAAATTACAAATAAAGAAAGCACATTTCCAAAGAAAACTAACACAAGAATCCCTGTAAATTCTACCTCTGTCTTCATTCACTATAAAATATATCAAAATAAGTGTACTACATAATGTCCCTTCTCCTAAACCTTACCAATAATTTGCCTGATTACAGTAAAATCATAAATAGGTTAATACAAGTTTGTTCCCACCTTTAGAAACCGAATTCCTCATTAGGATTTATGTTGTTAACTTATGCAATGAAAATATAACTGATTTCTAAAAACTAGGGACTCCTAGACTAGATCTTTTCTAAGCATTTTTACATTAAATTCTCAACCCAGATCAATATTTTGAGTCATTAGATGCTTCATTACAATTACCGATATCATAAAAACAAATTACTGAATATTTTGACTTGGGTAACACGGTCAAAAATATCATTGTCTCAAAGCGTAGTGTCGGCTCTACACAACCTCCTAATTCTCCATAAAAATAAAAATGCAGCGTTCCATGTTTGAGATATCTTTGGTCAATCCATGAGCTACCTGATGACTTCAACATGTCTGAACAAGCCTATACATGGATAATTCCCCCCTTAGAATATTTCTTTCACCACAGAAAGCCTCCAACTTTGACAATTTCCTCCATAGCCAAAAATGTAGCACCAGTTGAAAAATCGCAATGCCATATGTTTTCATGGTTTAAGTGACAGTGAGGTCTCTGGACAAGCTGCTCATGTTCGTGATGGTGCTAATACTAAATAAAAATTCCACATACCCCTTTCAAGCTTCGTTTCACCAAAAATGCAAAACATCCATCTCCACACCGAAAACCCCTACCCTTAATGCTAGCTAGGCCAAAAGAATGCTATGAAAGTTGCTTCTTAAAAAATGACTTAAGAACTCTGGACTAACTATGTTTGTAGGAGGGATTTTAGGTAAAACATTATGATGCAGGAGCATATGACCCTCCTTAGTCAAAAGAGGAATCCAAAGTGGAGAAGAAGGAGGACGTGGACCATCGGAACTAAACTAGAGAAATCTGTTAAAACAAACCTAAATTGATGGAATGAATAAAGTCTCGAGGAGACTTAATTAAATGTAATATGCCATGTATATGTTTAGATAAGAGATTTGAGGAAAGGATATGACTGGATCCTTCGCAGAGATCCTAGCCAATGTTTCCACATATATATATATATATATATATGTGTGTGTGTGTGATGAACATGTGTATTCAATAGAGAGAGACAAAGAGTAACAAATAGAATTATGTAACCATAGAGTATTCACAATGTAGTTGAGAGAAGAGCTTGTTCCTAAGGCTGAAATGCTTTAGCTTGTAATCGTGTTGTGTATAAGATAAAGTGTGTGTTTATGTAATAATGCCTTTATGTGTTATCTGTGTATATATGTGATGATCGCTTGAATCGAGTGTTAGTAGATTGCTGATCAACAATTGATCACTGTAGGAAGGCAGAATATGGCAGAGAAACTGGGTTTTAGCATGAATCCATCAATAAGCAGAGGATCAATGGCATAGGCAGAAGGAATGAGAATCGTCAGATCATTTAGATCAAAGGACAGTAATGGCGAAAGGTGAAAAGAACCAAAAGTAGATGTGAGTTGTCAATCTCATAGATCAATGGTCTCGCGAAGCTTAGGTGCGTGAACGTTAGCACGCGAGGAAAGTAGTTTCACCATGGGAATGGTATTTTGGGTGAGGTATAAGCTGTAAGCTGTATTTCGAAGAAGGCACTCGATTCCATTGAGAGGCAGACACGTAGCAGCGAGGAGGAGAGAGGAAACCGCTTTATCAGGCGATTAATCCTCGTGCTTGTGTCTCACTCAAAATCATTGTGGACTGTTGGATCCACTAAGCGCAGATCAACGATGGAGGAGTGTCATGTAAGTTTGAGCGAGCGAGAAAAGACATCGGTCGTTGAATCGGAAGATGTAATGGATAGTCGCGATCTAGTCACTAATCAAAAATCAGAGATAATGAAGGACAGTGCCAATAGCGATGGAGTGCAGACCCGCCAATAATTATGGTTGCGGGTGTATAAATTTTGAAGTCCGGCCTTATGTTATGCTGCAGGTTTTCTGTGTATTTCCCATTATTCCTTTGTATTCTGATTAAATGAATGGTCCTGGGTTTTTAAAGGAAAATCCGATTATAGTCGTGTGGTCCAGGTTCTAAGGCATAGAGATTTTAAGCGTTTTCGATAGGTTTGTGGGCGATAACCCACAGGCCTCGGGATCGAATTTTCTAAATGAAAGGGGAAATTGGTCTTACCCCAAAATCACCTTTCATCATTTGGTATCAGAGTAGGGAAAGGTTAAAAGGGAAAGGATTTCCTACGAGAAGGAAGAAGAGTTTTCAAGCATAAGGAGAAGAG
The DNA here is from genome assembly GCA_000404065.3 of Pinus taeda. Taxonomy (NCBI): domain Eukaryota; kingdom Viridiplantae; phylum Streptophyta; class Pinopsida; order Pinales; family Pinaceae; genus Pinus; species Pinus taeda. The sequence continues at coordinate 81,939 of APFE031424203.1, read as the reverse complement.
GTACAGTTGTGTTGGAGACTGGAGAGTTATGGTCTTTACTATCATGCTTCAAACGACCAATGGAAGGTGAGAAGACTTGCAGCAACCTAGAGCAAGGAGTGCTCAATTGGTTCTAGAGGAGAGAACCAGAAGGATGCCAAAAGACCAAGCTCAGAGGAGAAAGATGGTGAGGTATCATGTAGCAGAGGAAAATCGTCACTGCAGAGGTTGGTTGCAGCTCACAGAGGATCATGAAGGCAGTTCCACTGAGAAGTGGGTAGAATTGCTGAGGGACAAGGAGAAGCATATGACCAGGAGGTCATAAATTTTTGTGCCTCTGGAGTCTAATGCAGGAGCATCTGACCCTCCTTAATCAAAAGAGGAATCCAAAGCGGAGAAGAAGGAGGATGTGGACCATTGGGACTAAACCGGAGAAATCTGTTAAAACATAACTAAATTGATGGAATGAAAAAAGTCTCAAGGAGACTTAATTAAAAGTAATCTGCCATGTATGTGTTTAGATGAGAGATTTGAGGAAAGGATGTGATCAGATCCTTCACAGTGATCCGAGCCAATGTTTCCTTATACATACATACATACATACATATATATATATATATATATATATATGATGAACCTGCATGTTCAATAGAGAGAGACAAAGAGTAACAAATAGAATTGCGTAAGCATAGAGCATTCACAATGTAGTCGAGAGGAGAGCTTGTTCCTAAGGCTGAAATGCTTTAGTTTGTAATCATGTTGCGTATAATATAAAGTGTGTGTTTATGTAATAATGTCTTTATGTATTATCTGTGTATATATGTGATGATGGCTTGAATCGAGTGTTAGTAGATTACTGATTGACCATCGATCACTGTAGGATCAATGGCGATCCATTGTTTAACGAAATATTATTTATATGAGTGTTCTGTGTAAAGACAAAATATGGAAAAGAAACTGGGGTTTTAGTGTGAATCCATCAATAAGCAGAGGATCAACGACGTAGGTAAAAGGAATGAGAACCATCGGATCGTTTAGATTGATGGACAATAATGGCGGAAGGTGAAGAGAACCAGGAGTAGATCTCAGCGATCAATCTCATAGATCGACAGTCGTCACAAAGCTTAGATGCGTGAATGTAAGCGCATGAGGAAAGTAGTTTCGCCACTGGAATGGCATTTTGGGCGAGGTATAAGCTGTAAGTTGTATTTCAAAGAAGGCACCCGATTCCATTCAGAGGCGGACACGTAGCAGTGAGGAGGAGAGAGGAAAACACTTTATCAGTCGGTTAATCCTCATGCTTATGTCTCCCCCGAAATCATTGTGGACCATCGGATCCACTAAGCGCAGATCAACGACCGAGGAGTGTCGTGTAAGTTTGAGCGAGTGGGAAAAGACATCAGCCATTGGATCGGAGGATGTAATGGATGATCGCAATTGAATCGTTGATTGCAAACCGAAGGTAACAAAGGACAACACCGATAGTGATGGAGTGTGTACCCGCCGATAATTATGGTTGCGGGTGTATAAATTTTGAAGTCCGGCATTATGTTCGGCTGTGAGTTTTCCGTGTATTTCCTGTTATTCCTTTGTATTCGAATTAAATGAATGGTCTCGGGTTTTTAAAGGAAAATCTGATTATAGTGTTGTGGTCTGAGTTCTAAGGCATAGAGCTATTAAGCGCTTCCGATAGGTTTGTGGGCCATAACCCACAAGCCTCGGGATCCAATTTTCTAAATGAAAGGGGAAATTGGTCTTACCCCAAAATCACCTTTCATCACATTATCACCTTTAACCTCAACCCCATAAATAAGCATACTCTAGGCAAAAATCAAAAGTAAAAACTATGTTATTTCACCCTTTCTAGCATTCAAACTTGGGTTGCTTCAGCCAATAGGTCCAACTTGCTTCTCTTTTTCTCCTACACCTCTTTTAATTGTTGTTTGGTGCCTCTTAATTCTTTCCTCATAGAAATATTTTTCACGCATATATTTTTTCTTTTTCATGTGTAGTGGAAGGGACCTCTTCAACATATATTTGGCATTGTCCATTGCTCACTGATAGATGTCCAAAACATCACTCATTTGTTTCCCAACCATTTCATCATGCTACTTTAGATCACCAACACCTCTGCCTAAACCTCCTCCAGCACCGGCCCCGCCACCGACACCTCCACCCAAACCTCCTCCTGCACCACCCCCAGCCCCTCCACCCAAACCTCCTCCTGCACCACCCCCTCGAGCACCTCCACCCAAACCACTTCCAAACCTCCTCCAGCGCCACCAGCAAGACCTCCACCCAAACCACCACCACCCCCGGCCCCTCCACCCAAACCTCCTCCAGCACCACCACCAAGACCTTCACCCAAACCACCGCCACCCCCAGCACCTCCACCCAAACCACCTCCTCCTCCTCCACCGCCACCTATCCCTCCGCTTCCGATGAAGTTGTCGGGTTTATATGGGTGGTCATGAACCAGTTTATTTAAATTTTTACCTACAGCTACATGACAACAAGCAGCCACTACTAACAATCCCGCAAGAATAAAGAGCATTCTGTTCATAACGATGGATGCCATCTCCGATCTACTTCTTCTTCTCAACTCACTGATGAGAATCGCAAAGATCTTACCTTGAAAAAACGAGACACAATCAATTTGACACCTCAAGAATAATAAGATGAATGTTCTCTCCACTAAAGCTTCAGAGAGAACATCCTTTTTATAGGATTAACGAATCAATGAGTCAATAGGATTAATATCATTTATTTTTTAGCTACACATAACGTGGCGAAGCTAATCAGACAGACAAAGCCACAGAGGAGAATTTAGGTACTAATTGCTTTACTTTGTGGCAGTCGGTGGAGAATAGCAGCGATATTGTTAGCTGCATCACTGACTACATTCAATTCGACACCTTGCCTGTCCTTTGCTTCGCCTCTTATTTCACTAAATTTAAAATTCACGTTGGTTAAATTAATTTATAAATACTGGTTAAGTCAGGTTGTCCATTAATGCCTGCACTCCTATCTAGTCTTCGATTAAACAATTTTTTGGATCATGGAAATCAGCGATATTGTTAGCTGCATCACTGACTACATTCAATTCGACACCTTGCCTGTCGTTTGCTTCGCCTCTTCTTTCACTAAATTTAGGTTAAATTAATTTATAAATACCGGTTAGTTAAGGTTAGGTTGTCCATTAATGCGTGCACTGTCGGCAACCAATAAATCCCATAAATCCCATGCTATTAGGTATTCAATGCGGTTTAAGAATACCATAATGCGGTTTAAGAATACCATGATGGGACCTCAAGTCAGCCCGTGATCACCTAGAAATTTCACCATACATGCATGGGCATGTAACGGGACGGGAGTCCTTCGGCCGAGAAAAGACTCCAGCCTTCACCGGAAAAAACTGATGCGACGGTTGGATATTTCAGCAATGTCGAAGAATGGACAGTTCCATTTATTTTCTAGAAATTTCACCATACATGCATGGGCATGTAACAGGACAGGAGTCCTTCGGCCGAGAAAAGACTCCAGCCTCCACCGGAAAAAACTGATGCGACCGTTGGATATTTCAGCAACGTCGAGGAATGGACAGGTCCATTTATTTTCTGGCAATTATACAGCTTCGGAGATTTCTTCACAGATACACCTTCAATGCTATCTCCGTGTCCAAAAATTCAAATGCTTCTTTCGCGCCAAGAATTTCACAACAGACTAGTGGGTGCCCGAAAATTAAAATGCTTCTTCCGTGCCAAGAATTTCACAACAAAATGGTGAGTTAAGACAATCTTGAAATGATTTCATGGTGCACCACATACTACGCCTATTGCAAATGCTAAACACACGACAGAAAATCCATGGCATCGAGCTACCTTCCACTGATGCTGTGTGTTCCGCTCTCCATACGTTTAACACTTCTCTGCACCACAGTTGCATGATACTATTGTTACTTCAGACGACTCCACACCAGCGGGACTACAGTAATTTGCAACACACGCTCTTCTTGAGTTCGCGTTAATGCGGCACAGATTGTGGCATCTTCAGAACTATAATCTCAATGACAGCCTCAATGAATTGAGCTTGCGGTAGCAGCTTTATATTCTCCTACTGTGATGGAAGAGAGGGTGACTGGTTATTTATTCCATGGGAGCAACAGGTTGCGCACTGAATTCCAATTTATACATGTAGCTATATTTTGAGCATTTCATTATGTGGTGATATTGGTATGATAAGAGTTAGAGCCATAGAGTGTAAGAGGTGTATCTGTTTACGGTTAGAGAAATCGAGTTCGCTATCTATCTCGACTTGTAAGTAAATACATTGTCCTCACTTAGACCATGATACAACGATGAGAGATAGGGTAATACGGTCAAAGAATGAAGAAATCTGCAAGAACTTACATTGTCATTTTATCACTATGGTTCTTCCAAGTCCTGACATTGTCATTTTATCACTATGGTTTGATCCGTGTGTACTTGAAACTGTAACAACTATTTGTAAAAGATACTTCAAAAATTATGTTTTGATACTTGGAGAACGGAATAATGGAACGGTATCATTCACCTTGTTAATGTTAATTTGACGTGGCTATAACTATAGTCTCTAGGTTAACTTTATGTTGGTAACTATAGTCTTTATGTTAACTTTATGTTTATTTGACACGATCCATAATATGAATGATTATGATTTGGTCTATAATTAAAGTTTATTTGATGCGATGCATAATATGAATGAGTATGATTTGGTTCATAATTTTCTTTTTACTAAAATGAACATGGTCAAGCTAAAAAAAATGGTTACGGGAAATATTTTTTATTCATATTTTACATTATATTTTAATGGTTGAATATAAATGTGTTATTGTTACTAGTGTACTTTATTATTTCTTATTGTCATCATGATAAGTATTGAAATTTTTATTTTACTATACATGTTATTATTGTGGAATTTGAAAAATATCATAAAAAATAAATAAAATATTATCAAAATTATATATAGTTTTTTAACTAAGTAAATTTTTAATAGGTAAATAGTCTATGTGATAATATTATGGATAATTATTATGATTTATCAATATTATATAAGTAATATTAGATATGTTGATATGATTATTTTTTAAATTAAGTTAATTCTATATATACGATTATGAATATTTCAATATATTTCATAATAAAATCTCTACCACTTAATAATTAATGAAAAGTACATTAAAATTATAAAAAACTTATTTTAAAATATACCTTTAGATTATTATTATTTTATCTTTACTTACTATTCAATATTTTGTAAGAACAATTCTGTAGTTTTGGATTTAAATTTTATTGTGCATTCATATTATTAATCCACATTTACGACTATCTAACAAAGTATTTAATGTTACCTATATATTTAGGTTATGTGAATAAAATTTTATTGAATACTTTTTACTAAAGTGAATTATGTTAAAGTGGTAGAACTTAGATGGAGGAAAAATAAAAAAAACTACTGTTTGGTCAGGAATACACTTTTTGTTTAAAAGATCTTGGATTTTTTTTTCTTGACTAAAGTCAATTTTGTTAAAGTGGTTGAATTTTGATGGAAGGAAAATCAAGAAACTACCTTTCATCACAAATACACTTTTGGTTCAAAAGACATTGGAATTTTTTTTTTACTAAAGTGAATTTTGTTAAAGTACTCTAACTTAGATGGAGGGAAAATCAAGAAACTACCTATAACATCCCCAGTTAATGTAAATATTTGTTTTTTATTGCAACCAAACAAACTATTACTTTTCTTTAAATTATAAATTGTTCTTAAATTAAGTTATGAGAAGGAATTTTGCAGTTATTAGTAAATGATGTTTCTTTTGATTAACTGGTTAAAAGAATCCATTACTTATTCCAAGAAAGAAAACTAAATCTTGGAAAGTATTTGAAAGCAAAAAGATCAAGAGGATAGGGGTATCTGAGATCAACAAGAGGAAACATTGTGCTGAGAGTTCAGGCAGTTGTGTTAGCTATTTTTAGATAAGACTAGATAGCTGGATATACACTTAGTCTCGAAGGAGAAAGAATTCCATGGGATAGCACAGGGGGAGATTTACTCGCATAGTAATTCTCACGGTAGGGAGGAAAACAAAGTACAACGCTATGTATAGACCAAAACTAGACGCAACAAACTCAGATAAGTGATATTCTCTGATTAAAGCTTAAAATTGTGTAGATTAATAAGTCTTATTATGAGTTGTTAATTGATTTAGAGTTATTAAATGAGTTAATTTCCTGGTTTGTTGAATCTAGAAATCATAAGGTATGTTTTAATAGAAGTAAAGAATTCTTTTCAAAGCTATCTATCTAAACAGTAATTACATGAACAAGAAACAGAAAAACACCTTCACTACCCACAATGAAAATCACAGTAAATATCAAGGAAATCATATGAGTAAGGTAACTTCTAATAGAAGTAAATAATTCTTTTCAAAGCTATCTGAATGTCAAGGAAATCATATCAGTGAGGTAACTTCTAATAGAAGTAAAGAATTTTTTTCAAAGTTATCTAAATAGTAATTACATGAAAAAGAAACCAAAAAACACCAAAACACATTACATGAACAAGAAACAAAAGAATAGAAAAACACCTTCACTACTCAGAATGAAAGTCACAGTAAATATCAAGGAAGACATCGAATATAAATCCATGAAAGAAAAGCTAGTAACAAAACAAATTCAGTAGTAAATATCAAAAGCATACATGATTATGTATTATAAATGGATAAGTTCATTTGAAAGAATTTACAAAAGATTTCATTCCATAGGAATTTCTAAGTTTAAAAGACTGATAAAATAATTACCCAAAGGAAGTAAAGTCTCTTCTTTAAAACAGAAAGAACCCTTACAAAGTATAGTAATTTTTTTGTACAAAACGAAAAACAAGTAAACACTAGAATTTCTCTGATTAGCTAATTACAATAAAATAGGTATCTAGATCGCAAACCCTAGTTGTTTACACAATTTACAGTACAGTAGATTCTGGAACTAAGTAGGATAGCTTCCAGTAGATTCTGGATCTAAGTACGATAGCATAGGTATTACGAAACTGTCCAACACTCCGCGAGGACTAGTTAAGTTACACAAGATTAAAGCTTTATCATTCAAACTCTATGCAGAAACGAGAAATTATATATACGAAATCAAGGAATTCTGAACTATCGTCACACTCGGGCATTTAGCTATTAACAATTATCAATTCCCGAAGGATAATTTTTATCACCAAAGGATATTTTTTATCTAATGGTTTTCGAACCAATTCCCAAGTTTGATTCTCCTCAATTTGATCAAGTTCCTCATTAATGACTTTACCCTACTCTCATCTTGGCTATCTTAATAAAAAAAAAATGTTTTAATTATAGACAACATAGAAATATGTGTTTGATTGGAGGTATTGATTAGATTTCTCCAACTTTAAACACCAAATTCTTTATCTCCAACAATCTTATTTGTAGGATGATGCTTTTGTATGTGCCTTAAGGGAGCTTTTTCAAGAAAAAGTTCTATTTGTTCTCCTTGCTTTTCTACTAATTCTTGAGCCTAATTTACTTCATCTTCACTATTAGCCTAATTAAGTGGACTGATAAATTTTGGTTGTCATAAAATTTGTATCAATTTGTTTGGTAAAATATCTACAAAATATTCCTTCATCGTCCCTAACATCAAGCTTTCCCAAATTGTCATCGTTATTATTGATTTAGAACTTACTTCCAAAGACTTTGAAGTAGTTTATTATGATTGGTTTTCCATACGAAAGCTCATATGGAGTCTTATCACTCTTTAACCTAAACTAATCTTTATTCAAAATATGGATGGTTGGATGAACATATCATCCCAAAAGGTTTTTGGTATATTTCTTTCATCTATCATTGGTCTTTCTAGTTGTTGTACTGAGCGATTTTTCTTTCAGTCAGATCATTTCTATTATGGAGTGTTAGTTATAGTGAATTATCTCTTTATACCATGTTATTCACTAAACTTATTGAACTCATTTGAGGTGAAGTCTACACATATTTTGGATCTTAACACTTCAATTTGCAATCAATTTGGTTTTCAACCATAGCCTTAGTGATTTTAAATTTTTCAAGTGCTTTAGAATTCTCCTTTAAATATATAACCCACTTAAGTATGGTATAAACATTAATAATCAACATGAAATATATCTCACCACTTGGATCCTCCATCCTAGAAGGACCACATAAGTCCATCTAAACAATTTGAAGTGGCTTGGTAGATGGATTCTCTTTGGTCTTGAAAAGCACTCAAACTTTCTTGCTAATTTGACATGATTTACAACTGGTATTACTTGGCATAGAATCTTTTGAAAAATCTCTTACAACTTCCTTTTTGTTGAGCTTCTCCATTATCAAGCTCTCATCAAGCTTTCCAAGATAGCAATTTTCATTTTCTTCCTTGAGTAAGTAAAAATTGTTTGAGGACCTCACACCCTTTGATATTACTTTGCTTGTGTTTTCTTACTTTATCTCACAACCTTTGGAATCAAAGGTAACATCATGCCCTTGAACACACATTTAGATCATAGTTAAAAGATTCCTTTTGAGCCCTTATACAAAGAGAATATTTTGGCTTTACCTCTTCCATTGTCCAAATATATTATTCCTTTTCCCTTGATTCTTCCTAGTGCATTATTTCCTAAAAGGTCACTTCCTATTTTTTTTTTCATTCACTGATAGGAAATTTATTCTATATCTAGTAATATTCTTGGAGAATTCACTATCCACATACCAATGACTCCCTTGATTTTGGATGTACAATATAATGCTACATTCTTCCTTCTTCTTATCCTTTTTCTTTCTCCAGGTTTTTGGTTCTTCTTGAGTTTGTTTAATATGAGGAGTTTTTTTTATTTCATTAGTTCTACACTCCTTGTTGTCCTTGACAATATTTTCATGTGAATTTAAAAATTTGTCATTTATATGTGATTTATAGAATTTGTTTCCATTATTTATTAACTAATTGCTTCCATGATAAGCTCTACAATATACACGTTTATGCCCAAAACCAAGGGAAAATTGCATTTGTGGGTGTAATTTGTTAATTTTTATATGATCTTCTCTGTAAAAGAAATTATTTCTTTGTTGGCTTCTCACCCATTCTCTATAGCTATTAGAATTGTTGTTGTGAATTATTAATTGTTGATGTTGTTATGGTTTTCTATCTTCTACCTTTATTTTTTGTAGCTATTCTTTCAGTTGTTGTATGTGATTATTTCAGTGCATGTTGTAAACCTTCCCTTGTTGTTATTGATTTTATTTGGCTACATTGGTGACTATTCAAATGAAGCAAAATAAAATCAATGCAGCGAAAATAAAATCAATAACAACAAGGGAAGGTTTACAACATGCACTGAAATAATCACATACAACAACTGAAAGAATAGCTAAAAAAATAAAGGTAGAAGATAGAAAACCATAACAACATCAACAATTAATAATTCACAACAACAATTCTAATAGCTATAGAGAATGGGTGAGAAACCAACAAAGAAATAATTTCTTTTAGAGAGAAGATCATATAAAAATTAACAAATTACACCCACAAATGCAATATTCCCTTGGTTTTGGGCATAAACATGTATATTGTAGAACTCTCTCTTGAAAAAGCTCCCTTAAGGCTCTTAATTAAAAAAAATTGTTTTAATCATAGACAACATAGAAATATGTGTTTGATTGGAGGTATTCATTAGATTTCTCCAACTTTGAACACCAAATTCTTTATCCCCAACAATCTTATTTGTAGGATGATGCTTTTGTATGTCCCTTAAGGGAGCTTTTTCAAGAGAGAGTTCTTTACTTCTATTAGAAGTTACCTTACTCATATGATTTCCTTAATATTTACTATGATTTTCATTCTGAGTAGCGAAGGTGTTTTTCTGTTTCTTGTTCATGTAATTACTATTTAGATAGCTTTGAAAAGAATTCTTTACTTTTATTAAAACATACCTTACTGATATGGTTTCTAGATTCAACAGACCAGGAAATTAACTCATTTAATAACTCTAAATCAATTAACAACTCAGAATAAGACTTATTAGTCTACACAATTTTAAGATTTAATTAGAGAATATCACTTATTTGAGTTTGTTGCTTCTAGTTTTGGTCTATACATAGACCTTCACTTTGTTTTCCTCCCTACCGTGAGATTTACTATGCGAGTAAATCTCCCCCTGTGCTATCCCTGACCCAGGGAATTCTTTCTCTCCTTCGAGACTAAGTGTATATCCAGCTATCTGGTCTTATCTAGAAATAGCTAACACAACTGACTGACCTCTCAGCATAGTGTTTCCTCTTGTTGATCTCAGATACCCCTATCCTCTTGATCTTTTTGCTTTCAAATACTTTCCAAGATTTAGTTTTCTTTCTTGGAATAGGTAATGGATTCTTTTAACCAATTAATCAAAAGAAACATCATTTACTAATAAATGCAAAATTCCTTCTCATAACTTAATTTAAGAACAATTTATAATTTAAAGAAAAGTAATAGTTTGTTTGGTTGCAATAAAAAACAAATATTTACATTAACTGGGGATGTTATAGGTAGTTTCTTGATTTTCCCTCCATAGTTCAAGTACTTTAACAGAATTCACTTTAGTAAAAAAAATTCCAATGTCTTTTGAACCAAAAGTGTATTTGTGACCAAAAGGTAGTTTCTTGATTTCCCCTCCATCAAAATTCAACCACTTCAACAAAATTGGCTTTAGTAAAGAAAAAAAAATTCCAATATCTTTTAAACAAAAAGTGTATTCCTGACCAAAAGGTAGTTTTTATTTTTATTTTCCCTCCATCTAAGTTCAACCTCTTTTACATAATTCAGTTTAGTAAAAAGTATTCAATAAAATTTTATTCAGGATAATCTAAATATATAGGTAACATTAAATACTTTGTTGGAGAGTCGTAAATGTGGATTAATAATATGAATTCACAATAAAATTTAAATCCAAAAATACAGAATTGTTCTTACAAAATATTGAATAGTAAGTAAAGATAAAATAATAATAATCAAGGTATATTTTAAAATAAGTTTTTTATAATTTTAATGTACTTTTCATTAATTATTAAGTGGTGGAGATTTTATTATGAAATATATTGAAATATTCATAATAGTATATATAGAAATTAATTTAACTGAAAAAATATTCATATCAACATATCTAATATTACATATATAATATTGATAAATCATAATAATTACCCTTAATATTATCACATAAACTATTTACCTATTAAAAATTTACTTAATTAAAAAATTATATATAATTTGATAATATTTTATTTATTTTTTATGATATTTTTCAAATTCGGCAATAATAACATGTATACTTGTCATGCTGAAAGTAAGAAAGTGCACTAGTAACAATAACATATTTATATTCAACCATCAAAATATCATGTAAAATATGAATAAAAAATATTTCCCATCGATATAACCATTTTTTTAGCTTGACCATGTTCATTTTAGTAAAAAGAAAATTATGAACCAAATCATAGTCATTCATATTATGCATCACATCAAATAAACTTTAATTATAAACCAAATCATAATCATTCATATTATGCATCGTGTCAAATAAAAGTTAACATAAAGACTATAGTTACAAATATAAAGTTGTTAACATAGAGACTATAGTTACAAATATAAAGTTAACCTAGAGACTATAGTTATAGCCACGGCAAATTAACATTAACACGGTGAATGATACCGTGCCATTATTCCGTTCTCCAAGTATCAAAACAAAATTTTTGAAGTATCTTTTACAAATAGTTGTTACAGTTTCAAGTACACACGGATCTAACCATAGTGATAAAATGACAATGTCAAGACTTGGAATTACCATAGTGATAAAATGACAATGTAAGTTCTTGCAGTTTTCTTCATTCTTTGACCGTATTACCCTATCTCTCATCGCTGTATAATCCCATACCAATCTCACCCGATGGTCTAAGTGAGGACAATGTATTTACTTACAGGTCGAGATAGCGAACTCGATTTCTCTAACCGTAAATAGATACACCTCTTACACTCTATGGCTCTAACTCTTATCATACACATATCACCACATAATGAAATGCTCAAAATATAGCTACATGTATAAATTGGAATTCAGTGCGCAACCCGTTGCTCCCATGGAATAAATAACCAATCACCCTCTCTTCCATCACAGTAGGAGAATATAAAGCTGCTACCGCAAGTTCAATTCATTGAGGATGTCGCTGAGATTATAGTTCTGAAGATGCCACAATCTGTGCCGCATTAACGCGAACTCAAGAAGAGCGTGTGTTGCAAATTATTGTAGTCCCGCTGCTGTGGAGTCATCTGAGGTAACAATAGTATCATGCAACTGTGGTGCAGAGAAGTGTTAAACGTCTGGAGAGCGAAACACACAGCATCATTGGAAGGTAGCTCGATGCCATGGATTTTCTGTCGTGTGTTTGGCATTTGCAATAGGCGTAGTCTGTGGTGCACCTAACCCACCATTCTGTTGTGAAATTTTTCGGCCACCCACTAGTCTGTTGTGAAATTTTTGGGGCGGAAGAAGCATTTGAATTTTTGGGCACGGAGATAGCATTGAAAGCGTATCTGTGAAGCAATCTCCAAAGCTTTAAAATTGCCAGAAAATAAATGGACCTGTCCGTCCCTCAACGTTGCTGAAATATCCAGCGGTCGCATCAGTTTTTTCTGGTGGAGGCTGAGTCTTTTCTCGGCCGAAGGACTCCCGCGTTACATGCCCATGCATGTATGGTGGTGAAATTTCTAGGTGATTGCTGGCTGACTTGAGGTCCTATCATACTACTCTTAAACCGCATTGAATACCCAATACCATGGGATTTATTAGTTACCATGCACTGTCTGCCGACATCATGTTTTCCAGTGAAATGGTCACTGAATGCATGCAATCCCATTCCGATCCATGCACCTACTACACAGTTGTGGTGGATAAATGCATCCAAATTCCAATCATTGCAATGAATTTCCAATCGATTAATGAATCGAAGTGCCAAATTCCAATCATCTTTGCTTTACATGTTTTTCAATCGATTGCTGCCTCAAAGACTACGAATTTTCTATCACCCTTAATTATATATTTGTATGGTAGATGCACATGAGTGCATGGTTCAGCGGCGGGGCAGCCGGCTTATTCCTACCCTGTTCTCTACTATTGCGATGTTGCTCTGCAGCAATTTGTATCATTGTGAATGTATATTGATATATGGTGAATGATGTTGATTGATGTGACGGATATCAACTTGTATACATGTAAAGCAGTAGTCTATAAAGCGACTTTTTGAAAGCCTTTCCGGCTGATTTTTCCGGTCAAAATCAGGCAGCAATTCATTGGAATCCCAAGTTTGATAGCTAGTTTCTGCACAATCAATGACTCCCAGGGTTTTTCAGGGCGGTGAAGCCAAATATGCAGTTAAAAAACCATTTTAACTGCTAAAAATCAAGATTTAACCTCATTTCTTCCGCCGGATTCCGTCACCAGAATCTCCAAAAAGTCGCATTATAGACAACTCCTACATGTAAATATATTGTACATATAGACCTAATAAATGCTTCTTCAGGGGACTAGGCACCCCTATTCTTAAAATATAATTGTATAATAGTTTAAAGCATTCTTAATTTATTTTTATTATTATTATTATTTTAAACCGTTGTAAAATTATCATAATATAATTTCAAAGCTTAGATTTATAAAGGTTATTCAAAGAAAATTATGTCATCTGAAATGAAATTACTATTACTAGCTAGTGATCTTTAAAAGTGGCTTTTCATTGTTACCAATATTGGTCTTAGCCATTAACTTTTTTAGTTATATCCAATGAAACTAATTCTTAACCATCAGCTTGTAAACATGTAAATATATTGTACATATAGGCCTCATAAATGCTTCTTCAGAGGACTAGGCATCCCTATTCTTAAAATATAGTTGTATGGTAGTTTAAAGCATTCTTAATTTATTTTTATTATTATTATTATTTTAAACGGTTGTAAAAATGATATAATATAATTTGGAAGCTTAGATTTATAAAAGTTATTCAAAAAAATTATGTCATCTGAAATGAAATTACGATTACTAGCTAGTGATCTTTAAAAGTGGCTTTTCATTGTTACCAATGTAGATCTTAGCCATTAAATTTTTAGTTATATCCAATCAAAACGAATTCTTAACCAAATAAATGCAGTGTACAGTATTAGATTATATTTAAGCCATCTCAATTTTTTGAGTTATATAATTAAAAAAAAAAAATTTATTCAAATTTAGATTATATATATTTCCTTAAAATGAATTTTAAAGTCGTTGATAATGAAATTTTTAAAAAATATCAAAAACCCAAAAAAAGGCAAAAACAAAAACTAATACCTTGGTAGTAATAATTTTTTCAGAAAAGAAAAACTAACAACTTTCATTCTATTCGTACCCCTTTACGATGGTAGCAATACCCTTCATCCTACGTTCACTCCCCCTGCGGCAGCCAGATTGAAACCGCTTAACCAGAATTTCAAAAGGGGTAACCGGATGGCAGCCATATTAAAAGTTAAAACTCCGTAGCCCGAATTTCAGCCTCCTTTCGGATGGCAACCGTGACTGACTTCCACGGAATGAACTTAGAGGCGACAGAGGGGCTAGGTGAGTCAGTGGGATGATAGGCAGTGGAAACTGCCCGTGTTTTCAGTGTGAATTTGGGAAACAAACGAACAAAAAGCGGAATGTCGAGTTGCTAAAATAAGTGTCGATCCGAAATTGTTTTAGTTTGATTTTTTGGAGTTTTTAGTGTAAGAAATATTCGGGAAAAATTGTGGTGAAATTTTGATTTGTCTTATTTAAATTAGTTTTTTGAGTGTATATATAGATTCAGTACCCACCAGATTTAAAAAAATTAGACGATAAATCCAAACAATCACACTAAAAACAACTCTATCAATAGTGGTACTAGATAGTGACTCATTACTTTGATCTTGAGACGCTCACAATCAAAAAATTGAACATCAGACAATCAAATGGGAACATCTCAACTTTCCTAAAAACTGGGTAGTAGATCTACCTTAGTCACCCAAAGTTCAAAGTATCACAACCACTCAGATACAAGAAGGACCAGCTAAAGCTACGTTGTCCTTCCCTAGAATATCTGCTTTGGATTGCAAAAGAATATAAGAAGTGTGTCAAGCCACAAAATACCATATAAACTCACATCATATTTCATGTCAGCCATCTACTTCGACATTGTAAATACTCCATCTATAAGCTTCTCACATGTTGATTTATTTGAACTTCCTCAATTATTACATTTTTCCACTCTCGAAGTAAAATGTCATGTCTGCCAAACAATAGTTTGTTTACAATCTCTTGCAAAGGTTGTTCTCCACAAAAACCATAATCATAATCCTAGGACTGGTGAAGCTCCTCCTACCACTTCTGCAAATTCTTGCCCAAATCTTAAATGTACAAATATACCATTTCCTCATGATACTCTCATGATGATACATGAGTTACCATCTCTTGAAAATGAAGATCCACGTCTTACTGAAATGTTTAGTAAGATGCGTCCTCCTGGAACTTAGTGATATGGTTTAGGATATCTTGAACAACTTGACAGTATAATTCCTTCGTCAAGATTCCAAAACTTTGTTCCTTCAAACTGCAAAAAGCCATCAAAACCAAAGATGTATAAATTTTTCTCTCTTATGGACGGATGCCCAAAGAATATAATTCGTGCCCAATTGATGAAAAAGATGCTAAATTGAGATCTGTATACTCACGTGAGGCCCAAAATTTTGGTCTTAGTACAACTGCTCAAGAGAAAAATACACTTTCCCTAGAATGGAAAAGCTTTATGGACAACACAAACTCATGGATCTCCTTTTATACCTGGAGAAAATTAGGAGACCAAATAGAAGTACAAATGGAAGATGCAAAATCATCATCTACATAGAAACATTCTTGGACAGCCTATGATGGAAGCAAACTTTTGCCCTCCATTCAAGGGAATTGGGCTAGGAGAAGCAGCAAACACTACCAAAGCCATTCTTTTAGTGTCAAAAGATGACTCAGCCCTAGGGATAGATGGAAGGATACAGAAAGCCAATGAACAAATCAACTGGACAAACTCTAGAATTAAAGGGCTTGAAATGAATATGGAAAAAACCACTGAGAAAAAGGAATGCTTTGATACTATACAAGTTGTTGTAAATAATGTAAATAAGAACTTCAATGATATGAATTTTTCAGTTTCAGTTTTGAAAGGATTTGTCAAAAAATATTTAGCACAAATAAAAGAGGTGGATAAAAGAATGGATTTGGAACTCAAATCCACTCCAGATCTCATAGGAGAACTTTCTGAGCATTTTGACAAGCTCACTATAACTCCAAAAGATAAAAACATCCCCACTTCCATGTTTTTTAGCCATCATGTGCCCATCCAACATGCAAAGAAATCTATAGAGAAATTCCCTCTTCTCTTCCCCAAAGAAACGCTCAAAGAACAAGCTGAGTCTCCTAAAAAGTATATTTATTCATTCCTAGAAGACATATGCAAAGAAGAAAAACTTGACTCCTCGAGTCACCATCTTTTTCCCATCTATGAACCATTATCTAGTCAATACACCAAATATCCAGCTCTTGATCTTAGTGGAAAAGGAAAACTTCCTGAGACACATACTTTTCAGTCTGGCTCCTACAGAGAATGGAATATAGATGGACTAAGTGTTGATCAAATCAGGCAAATGATTGATCAGATGTATACTGAATACAAACTGGTGGAAAGCCTGAAGTTGAATCATGTAAAACCATCATACAATGTTTCACAGGCACCTTATAGAGATGGTGGGAAATAGAGTCTTCTCATGCTCTAATTGATAAAATGGAAGCATAAGTAGTCAAAGATGAAGAAGGAGATATATTCCATAAATAGGATGGAGATCCCCAAAATAACATGATAGGAGCTTTAACCTCATTCATCCTTGAACAATGGTGTGGGGCAACTGTTGAAATTGCAAATAACATGAAATGATTCTAATGAATCTAAAATGCAGAAAAATGTCACAATATGAAGACTTTCACAGGGATTGGACTCAAAGAGTTTATGAGATTAAAGATAGCCAAAACGCCTTATGGAAACAAGTCTAATTAGCAGCACCTCAATCTAAATTTGCAGAATATATCCAAAGGCAGGAAATTTTCCAAACATCTTTAGAGACATATACATGGGGAGAAATATATTGTAGCACCACAAAAGCATTGGTAGGCTTATGTACTATCATGAAGGTAAATAAGTCTCTACGAGAATTATCTAGACTACCTGATAGTAAGTCTATCTACAACAAATAAGGATTATCAATTGATGATCATATTGTACAAAAAATAAAGATCATAAAATTTTTGAAGAAAAGACAAAAACAACCAACCGGAAATCTCCCTAAGAAAACAAGAAAATGTTACAGAAAAGGGTCTTACAAGACCATGCCCAACACACATTATTTTGCGCCAAATGATATTCACCTCAAATCGTAGAGGTAGCAAATTATCACTTGTCGATTGCGTGTAGAAATTGGGAATACAACAAATAAATGTCCTAAGGGAAAATAATCCAGAGAAAACAGAGGCAGCAAGTCACAAGAACAAATCCTCAGAAGAACTTAGAGACAGGTAAGAAGACCACTAGTTCAATTCAAAGAGGAAGTACGTTCGATGAAACAAGACTATTGTAGATCACTAAAATCAATTGAGTCTAGCAATTCAGACCCAGATTATAGTGATGAACATATAAACATGCATATACAATAGTGTGATTGCACATATATTGATGAATGCCATTGCAGCCTCTCTGAAACTGAATTAGACTTTGATTCAGAAGAACAAGATGAAAAGACTACACAAAAAGGAAACGTGTGTATGGCACATACCATAGATGATGGTGAATCTAAAGCATTTTCAAGCATCAAGATGATTGGAGAAGAAGAACTAAAAGAAAAACTCCTAGAAACATTCCTGCAAACCATGCACATAGGCACTAATAGTTCTTCAAAAGGTACCATGTCTAAAGCTTTGTTTGTGGATGCCTCTTATGAAAAGAATACAAAGTCTTTTCAACGAAATCAACAAAATACAAAGCCCACATCCTTAACCCTAAGGGAAGTCAGCCATGAAATTCATCATCTAAAGAAAGAAATTGTTGAGCATCATATGAGAACTTTCTGTGTATTTTGACAAGCTCACTATAACTCTGAAAGATAAAAACATCCTTGCTTCCATGTTTTTTAGCCATCATGTGCCCATCTAGCATGCAAAGAAATCTGTAGATAAATTCCCTCTTCTCTTACCCAAAGAAACGCCCGAAGAACAAGTTGAGTCTCCTAAAAAGTCTATTTCTTCATTCCTATAAGACATATCCAAAGAAGAAAAACATGACTCCTCGAGTCACCATATTTTTCCCATCTATGAACCATTGTCTAGTCAATACACCAGATATCCAGCTCCTGACCTCAATGGAAAAGGAAAACTTCCTAAAACACATTCTTTTCAATCTGGTTCCTACAAAGAATGGAATATAGATGGACTAAGTGCTGGTCAAATCAGGGAAATGATTGATTAGATGTATACTGAATACAAACTGATGTGTATGAGGGGAAATTCTAAAGTTAAATCATGTAAAACCCTCATACAATGTTTCACATGCACCTTACATAGATGGTGGGAAGTAGAGTCTTCTCCTGCTCTAATTGATAAAATGGAAGCAGAAGTAGTCAAAGATGAAGAAGGAGATATATTCCATAAAGAGGATGGAGATCCCAAAATAACATGATAGGAGCTTTAACCTCATTCATCCTTGAACAATGGTGTGGGGCAACTGTTGAAATTGCAAATAAACATGAAATGATTCTAATGAATCTAAAATGCAGAAAAATGTCACTATGAAGACTTTCACAGGGATTGGACCCAAAGAATTTATGAGGTTAAAGATAGCCAAAACGCCTTATGGAAACAAGTCTACTTAGCAGCACTTCCATCTAATTTTGTAGAATGTATCCAAAAGCAGGAAGTTTTCCAAACATCTTTTGAGACATATACATGGGGAGAAATATATTGTAACATCACAAAAGCATTGGTAGGCTTATGTACTAACATGCAGGTGAATAAGTCTCTACAAAAAACATCTAGAATACCTAATAGTAAGTCTATCTACAACAAATATGGATTATCAATTGATGATCCTATTGTACAGAAAAGAATAGTTAGAAATTTTTTGAAGAAAAGACAAGAACAACCAACTAGAAATCTCCCTGAGAAGACAAGAAACATCCTAGGAAAGGGTATTACAGGACCATGCCCAACACACATTATTTTTCACTAAAGGATATTCACCTCAAATCACAGAGGTGACAAACGATCACTTGTTTGTTGTGTGGAGAAATTGGCATACAACAAATAAGTGTCCTAAGGGAAAAAGATCCAAAGCAAACAGAGGAAGAAAGTCACAAGAACAATTCCTTAGAAGAACTCAGAGATAGGTAAGAAGACCACTAGTTCAATTCAAATAGGAAGTACATTTGATGAAACAAGACTATTGTAGTTCACCAGAATCAACTAAGTCTAGCAATTCAGACGTAGATTATAGTGATGAACATATAAAAATGCATATACAATAGTATGATTGCATAGATACTGACGAATGTCATTGCAGCCTCTCTGAAATTGAATCAGAATTTGGTTCAAAAGAACAAGATGAAAAAACTACACAGAAAGAAAAGGTGTGTATGGCACATACCATAGATGATGATGAATCTAAAGTACTTTCAAGCATCAAGATTCTTGCAGGAAGAGAACTAAAAGAAAAACTCCTAGAAACATTCCTGCAAACCATGCACAAAGGCACTAGTAGTTCTTCAAAAGGTACCATCTCTAAAGCTTTGTTTGGGTATGCCTCTTATGAAAAGAATACAAAGTCTTTTCGAAGAAACCAACAACATACAAAGCCCAGATCCTTGACCCTAGGGGAAGTTAGCCATGAAATTCATCATCTAAAGAAAGAAATTGTTGACCTCAAAACAAAATTTTCAAAAATGGAAAAAGGAAAAGAAAAATAAACAAAGGAAGGATACTATCCGATAAATCCCAATGTAGAGATTTACGAAGGGAAACATCATGAGAATTTGGGATTTGGGAATATGAAGATAATGACCATACAGTATCAACAACACATGTTAAAAATAGATATCTAAGGAGAAATCTTCATAATGAGAACATTAATAGACTCAGGAGCAGATATTAATGTTTTGAATAAAAATCTAATCCATGCAAAATTTTGGACAGTTGCACACAAGCAAGTTACTAGAGTAGGAACACAAGAATTCAAATATGAAGTTCCTAAAGCCACAATTTGTTTCTCAAATTACTGTATGAATGTAAAATTTGCAATCGGTAATATTCCCAGAGATTGTATCCTGGGAAATGTTTTCGTAACTGCTGTTGAGCCACATGGGTCAGCCAAATTACCAGATGGTAAGGCTGGTTATTTCATATCTATCCCCAACCTTAAAGGACTTTTGCATACTATTACTCTTCCATTTATCTCAATGCTTTGAATCTCTACAATGTCCAAACCATGCAAGAAGTAAGTCTGACAACACAAAAGATAAAAGAAATGAAAGATTGCAAAAATTCCTTAAGGATAAAAGAACAACTCCAATCCCTCAAATTGAAACATAGGATTTCAGATCTAAAAGAATATCTTGAAAGACAATGTTGTTCAGAAACCCAAATGACTTCTGGCACAAGAAGCAACACATAATCAAATTTCCCTTCAAAGAAGACTAGGAAGGAAAGCCTTGCAAAAATCGAGCAATTCCTATGAAAAGAGAATAGCAAGTATTATGTCAAAAAGAGATTGCAGATCTCTTAAAAAGAGGGTTAATAAGAGAATCTAGCAATCCCTGGAACTATTATGGATTTTATGTCAACAAATACTCAAAATATATTAGAGGGATCTCCAGATTGGTTATAAATTACAAACCTCTGAATATTGTCCTAGCCAATGACACATATCCAATCCCCCACAAAAGCAGTTTTATAAGTAGGATAGCGGCTGCCAAAGTCTTCAACAAGTTTGACATGAAATTTGGTTTTTGGCAAATTTCCATACAAGAAGAAGATAGGTTCAAAATTGTTTTTAGTATTCCTGTTGGACACTATGAATGGAATTTTATGCCTTTTGGTTTAAATCATGCACCATCCAAATTATATAAGATAATGGATCATATTTTTAAGCCATATTTTGATTGGCTTATTGTGTATATATATGATGTACTCATTTTTTCAAAATCGGTTGAATAACGTTTTAAACATGTTCATAAATTCTCACAGATAATAAAGAATAATGGTCTAGTACTAAGAAAGAAGAAAATGGATTTGTTTCAAACAACCATCAAATTCCTTAGCCATAGTATTGAAGATGGGAAAATCACACTACAGAAACATGCATTAGATTTCATCAACAAATTTCTTGATAAAATTCCAGATAAGATGCAGCTATAGAGATTCTTAGGATGCCTAAATTATGTCAGTAATTTCTATAAAGGGCGTTCTTTAGACCAAATCCTATAGAACCAGAGGTTGAAAAAAGAACCAGTACCATGGACTGAAGAACATACTGATGCAGTCAGAAAAATAAAAGGCAAGGTAAAAACTTTACCCATTCTCTATGTTGCAAATAAAAATCTTCCAAAAATTGTAGAAAGTGTTGCGAGTAATATTGGATGGGGAGGAATTTAAAACATAAAAAAAGATGGAGAAGAACAAGTCATGCAATTTGCATCACGAACATGGAATTTGGCCGAACAAAATTATTCAACAATTGAAAAGGAAGTCAAAGTGGCTTGGAATTGTATTGACAAGTTCGATCTCGACCTTTTACAGAAGAAAGTTTTACTCAGAACTGATGCCTGTGCACTCAAAAAAGTTTTGACAAAAGACATTAAGAAGTCTAATGAATCCAAGTTTTCTAGATGGCAAGCATTGTTTGCAAATTTTGATTTTGATGTTGAGCATATAAAGGGAGAAAGAATCTGTCTACCACATTTTTTGAGTCGGGAGTATTCGAAAAAAGAAAATCATCTAATGGTTATTGTCACTGAATGGGACCCTATAGCACAACAAGAAGAACTTAAAAATATCCCAGACAACACCTCATGGCCAATCTATGTGGAAAAATGGAAACCCACTTGACAATTAAGAAACACCAAAGTTATGGATGCAAATCTATAGCCTCATCAGGACTTACAACACCTTGTACCAGAAAGAAATATTTACCCTAAGTCTAGCACTTGGATACATGATATGGTGTATAAGGATTCAATGATGTATTCTAATCTTGCAAACGAAGAATTAAGGAAAAGTTTTCATGATATCATTCTGATATGGAATGAGGGAATCAATAGAACCAAAACATTCCATAAATATTATACTAGTAATAGAACTAGATATCCTCAACATCCTGCAAGAATAATGTGGCCACAAAAGGATCCGAGCCTTGTATTTCCTGACACTGTCTATAATTTCCAGGGCTATAAAGATCTCTGGTGGGATCTCTTATGCAGAGAAGAAAAATCAGAAATACAATACACATTATTAAAATTTGGACCTGTCTGCATTACACAATCACTGTTACAACCAACTTGGTTATAGGAATGGTGGAGATGGTATGGGATAAATAAGACTGCTATGGATCCAAGGTATTTTGATAGATACTTTCAAAGTGATTTCCAGGAGTGCATGGAGTGTTTTCACCTTCCCTGTAAGACTATTGCAAATCTAAAGAATTTTTCATGAGAGGACATCATCATTGGTTAATCTTAACCAAAGTAAACCATCAGATTATGCTCAGGAAACCAATTATTGTCCGAAGGATTTATACAAAAGCATGGGAGACTAGTGGAGCATACCATCATAATAATGGTTGATTCCCTAGTACAAATCCATTGGGAATGTAACTTTAAATACTCCAAGGGTTCTCGTGGGCTCCTCCTGAAAAGCATCCACAATGTATAGTAATGTCTTGTCACTTGACTTTGATAGTGACCGATTTTCGTGGGATTTTACGACAAAAAATCTCCACATTGTAAATATATTTTCTGTAGGATTTGGAATAATCTCTACTTTGTAAAAATTCTGATTTTTCGAGACTCAAAGAACTTCTCGGATGTTTGGTTTGATTTGATCCACATCTCAGAATCTCAGTACAATTGGTTTTTGGTGTGATGTGATCCATATCTTAGAATCTCAGTATGATTGTCTAATGTTTTTCCCCTTCTCATCTTATAAAAAGAGAGAAGTAAGGATCATTGGGGCATTTGGAGTTGGAGATTTTGAGAGTCTTGTTGTTTGAAGTCTAAGATAATCTTCTTTCTCTGCATCTGCAAGTGTCTATGATTGATCTACTTGAATCACGAAGAAAGTCTCTTTCTTCTTGATGTCTCCTATTTTTCTGTAGGTATAAAAGGAGATCCATGAGTTTGTGTTGTCCATAAAGATTTTCCATCGTAGGGAAAGTGTATTTTTCTCTTGAGAAGTTGTACTATGACCAAATTCTTGGGCCTCAAGGTGAGTATACAGATCCCAATTTAGCATATTTTTCATCCATTTGGCATGAATTCTATTCTTTGGGCATCCATCCATAAGAGATAAAATTTTATACATCTCTGGTTTTGATGTCTTTTTGCATTCTTTATAAATCCTTCGAACAATCTTTGGGAATATCCATCATGTTTATGGAATATATCTCCTTCTTCATCTTTGACTACTTCTGCTTCCACTTTATCAATTAGAGCAGGAGAAGACTCTACTTCCCACCATCTCTGTAAGGTTCCTCTGAAACATTGTATGAGGGTTTTACATGATTCAGCTTTAGAATTTCCCCTCATACACATCAGTTTGTATTTAGTATACATCTGATCAATCATTTCCCTGATTTGACCATAACTTAGTCCATCTATATTCCATTCTTTGTAAGAGCCAGATTGAAAAGTATGTGTCTTAGGAATTTTTCCTATTCCACTGAGATCAGGAGATGGATATCTAGTGTATTGACTGGACAATGGTTCATAGGTTGGAAAAATATGATGACTTGAGGAGTCAAGTTTTTCTTCTTTGGATATGTCTTCTAGGAATGAAGAAATATACTTCTTAGGAGACTCAACTTGTTCTTCGAGCGTTTGTTTGGGGAAGAGAAGAGGGAATTTCTCTATAGATTTCTTTGCATGATGGATAGGCACATGATGGCTAAATAACATGGAAGTGGGTATGTTTTTATCTTTTGGAGTTATATTGAGCTTGTCAAAATGCTCAGAAAGTTCTCCTATGAGATCTTGAGTGGATTTGAGTTCTGAATCCATTCTTTTATCCATCTCTTTTATCTGTGTTGAAGATTCTTTGACAAATCCTTTCAAAACTAAAAATGAAAAATTCATATTATTAAATTTCTTATTTACATTATTTACAACAACTTATATAGTATCAAAGCATTCCTTTTGCTCAGTGGTTTTTGCCATATTCATTTCAAGCCTTTTAATTCCAGAGTTTGTCAATTTGATTTATTCACTTTCTTTCTATATCCTTCAATCTATCCTTAGGGTTGAGTCATCTTTTGACACTAAAGGAATGGCTTTGGCAGCATTTGTTGCTTCTCCTAGCACAATTCCCTTGAGTGGAGGAAAGTATTGCTAGTTTTAGTTTTCTTCCATCACAGGCTCTCTTGGAATGTTTCTGTGTAAATGATGATTCTTCATCTGCCATTTGTACTTCTGGTTGGTCTCCTAATTTTCTCCAAGTATAACAAGAGATCCATGAGTTTGTGTTGTCCATAAAGCTTTTCCATTGAAAGGAAAGTGTATTTTTCTCTTGAGCAGTTGTACTAAGACCAAATTCTTGAGCCTCAAGGTGAGTATATAGATCCCAATTTGGCATATTTTTCGTCCATTTGACATGAATTCTATTCTTTGGGAATCCATCCATAAGAGAAAAATGTATACATATTTGCTTTTGATGGCTTTTTGCAGTCCGAAGGAACAAAGTTTTGGAATCTTGATGAAGGAATTATACTGTCAAGTTGTTCAAGATATCCTAAACCATATCGTTGAGTTCTAGGAGGAGGCATCTTACTAAACATTTCCGTAAGACGTGGATCTTCATTTTCAAGAGACGGTAACTCATGTATCATCATGATAGTATCATGAGGAAATGTCATACCTGCACATATAGGATTTGTGCAGGAATTTGCAGAAGTGGTAAGAGGAGCTTCACTAGTCTTAGGATTATGGTTTTTGAGGAGAAAAAGCTCTGCTAGAGATTGTAAGCTAACTATTGTTTGGCAGACAAGATATTTTACTTCGAGAGTGGAAAAATGTAATAACTGAGCAAGTTCAAATAAATCAACATGTGAGCAGCTTGCAGATAGAGTATTTACATATTTCGAAGTAGATGGATGACATGAAATGTGATATGAGTTTATATGGTATTTTGTGGCTTGATATACTTCTTGTATTCTTTTGCAATCCAAATTAGATCTTTTAGGGAAGGACAAAGTAGCTTTAACTGGTCCTTCTTATATCTGAGTAGTCGTGATACTTTGAACTTTGGGCGACTAAGGTAGATCTACTACCCAGTTCTCAGGAAAGTTGAGATCATCCCATTTGATGGTTTGATGCTCATTTTTTTTATTGTGAGCATCAGTGATTACCAAGGTGTTGGATTCAGAATGGCTGGATAAATGTGTTGGTGTGCCTGAAATACCCTCTAGTATGAACTACAATGTTTTCTTCTTTTCTTTTCATATCAAAACCACCAGTTTTTATTTTCAATTGGAGGATGTCCTTAATGTGTTCATTATACACATGTACTGAGAAATTTGGGTGGAAATCAAACCATAGAGGAGCATTTGATAAAGGAGCCACGATACCACCAATTAATGAATCAATAAATATGTTATGCATGATATCTCTAATAGTAGCCAACACATATGTATTAAGCCATTTTTGGGTTAAAGAATTTATGCCCACCCCGATACAACCAAGATGTAGATAAGAAGTACCATGTCTTCGAGCTTCTTCCTAAAGCTTTTTAGGATCTAAAAGGGAAATGGTTTGAATGGATTCGACATTTTATTGGATTTGAGAGACACATTCTTTAACAATGACTCTTGTTATAGCTTTCAAATGAAACACAGATAAATCACCATAAACTTCTGATGGACTTATGTGAGGGAGAGCCTATCGGGCTGATGGTTGACTGTCTATTAAATCTATTTATGCAGAGTTAATCATTGAAGATGATGCACTATGAAACTGATTTGCCATATCAAAATTATTTTCTTGTGTTTCTTCTTTATGAAGTTCTTTGAATGAAACAAATCTTCTTCCTCATTCCATGTTATCTTTTGAGAGAGTTTAAAAGATAAATAACCATACGAACCAAATGTTACTGGCTCTGATACCAAATTTGAGTAGATGCTTCCTCCGAAGGAGAAAATGAAGCTTGCAGTGCAATTTTTATGTCTTTTGTGATGAATACACGAGCTCTTACACAAACCTAGTTCAGCACAGGACATTGTAATTAAGTACCATAACCATATAAATCTAAATCAAATTTTTGGTAAACTTGAATTGGTATTAATTTATGATAGAAAACCTATTAAATAATAGTAATAATAGGTTGAGTCAAAAATAAAAATTAAAAAATTTTTATATTAAACGTTTTATTTTAAATATTATTATTAAATTAAAATATTCTATATTATTTATTTAATGTAATTATATTGTATTATTAAGTATTAATAATTAATATTTTTATTATATCTATATTATATATATATAAAAAGATAGGATTTTTAATGAATACTATATTTTTTTAATAAAAATTATTTTATTATAAAATAGGATTTATTTTATATATAAATTTGTACAATATTATTTGTTAATAGTTTAAACCCCTTCCTCATTTCAATCATATATATATATATATATATATATTATGTATTTTTATATATAAAAGTATGTTAATTTAATTTTATAATAATTTTAATTAGATTGAAAACGACAAATATAACTAAATAAATGGCTACGTCATAAAATGTTGAAACTAATATTCCTTTTCATTATTAATATTAACTTAGTACTAAAAGCACTTGAGTAGAATTTGTTTGATGAAAAATTGTTTGATAAATTCATAACTTATGAAATAGTTTTGAAACATATTTATTATATTTATGTATTATATTAAATATAGTATTTATTTTATTAAATAATTATTTAGATTCATTTAATTTAGATTTATTTAGCATCGAAAGATTATTAAAATTTTTTTTTTTTTTTTTTTATTTTTTTATTATTTTTTTTCTATGTAATACTTGAGGAAATATTTGCACCTCGAGAGATTTGATCCCTCTCAGTGTTTAATAGACCTAGAGGTAAGATGGATCTAGGCTCGTTTTATATATATAAACTCGGTAGTTAAGGCAATCTACTTGAAGCTTTGTTGTTAGACCGGAAAACCCAATAAATTCTTGTGTTATATCGTAAAACTTAATTAAAATATATACTTTTGTCTTTGCAGGAGCCAATGATATTAGCTATCCCTTGTTTAATTTTACTCTTAGTATTATCATTCAATCTCCTAAATAAAACTCAATAATACTTGTGTATAAACTAACTTATTATGAAAATATGAGAGACATATTCCAATGAATTTTCATGCGGAGGTTAGAACCAATTGTTCATACAATTTAAACTAAACAACGCCAATAATTTTAATGTGTACAAAAATATAAACAAAATGTAGGACTGCATGCACCAGATTTTATTTTTTCTTTCTCACATTTTTCTTTACACTCAATAGTAAAATTTCAAACATATAAAATAAAATGAACAACATATAAAATAACTTGGAAAAATCTAATCTTTGAGATCTATGTAACAAAGTGAGGAGAGCTTTTGTTTCCAAGTTTTACCTAGAAGACATGCATCCGTAGAGCTATAAATTCTGCGTAGTGCGCCTTTATTAAGTTGTTTTCTTTACAAAATCATATATGAAAATTGCTCAAGGTTCTGATATTTGTGGTGAAAATTAGGATTTATTATGATCTAGCTAAAAGCTTTTGTTGTAATGAAGGTCTCAAATTATGATTTACTATGATCTAGCTAAACGCTTTTGTTGCAATTAAAGTCACACATTAGAGAAGAATACCCTTAAATAAGCCACATTAAAGAACAATACTATGGGAAAAACCATAAATTGTGAAAAATATGAGCCAAAAAACTTGTATCAATAAATTTACTATTTTATCTCAATTTTATCTTAGTTATTAATTATTAAATTTTTATTTTGTTTGTTTTTTAAAACTTATTTTAATTTTGTTGTACACATAGGAATAATACAATGACCAACCATGCAGTTGTTAAAACCTCGAGCCCAAGAGACGGTCATCGAACATTTTAATATTTATTCAACTTTATTAGTATTATTGGTATTTATTGTTATTTTGTAATTTTTTTTTTAATGTAATTTAACATTAGAGAAGAATACTATGCGGAAAAACCATGTTATTGTGAAACTTAGAACCCCATAAACCTCTATATTATTTCAATTTTATTTTAATATTAATTATTTATACATTATTTATTTTTATATAATTTGACCAAGTCAAAATGTTTACATAACATATCATATCTTACATATACTGATGAGTCATCATTTAAAAAATATTAACATATTTAACTTTTATCCTCTAACATTGAACACACATTTAATGGCTAATGCCTACACACCTCCCCATGTTGAATTGCCTTTAAACACAATTATACATTTTCATATTATTTGTTATATAATTTTACAACAAATTGGTGCAAATGTTCTCACTTTTCCAGGGTGCCAAAAGTGAGTATTAAAAATTCAAAGTTAAAAGTGTGTTTGATACTATACAAAATTGGTCATAGTTCAATATAAAGCATTATAATTATTTCTTAAATATAAAAGACTATTCTATCATATTAACAAAGTTTATTATAAATATTCAAAATAGGATGGTGTGAATGTTGGCACGTGCACGGGGAGGTAACTCTTAATTTAATAAGATAGATTGTCATTGTATTTATCAATGATAAAGTGAGGTTTGAAGTATTTTTCTTTGAAACATTTGAATTTGATATGGGGAGTTTATTGATAGCAATACCATATCACGTGCATTCATATTGGGGGATATATATTGAGGAGAAAATTACATAATATATTGAGCATATAATAGAGGGTAAAGGGTCTTTATATTGGCAGATATAAAAAATGGAGCTCAAAGATAAATAGAAAATATAAAATGGTACAAAAAAATGTTAATGAAAAAATGGATACCTACAATATTAGTGAAAGTAGCGATTTCAAATTGGGAAGGTGTATTGGGTTCATATTGGTCTGAGGTAAATAATGTGATTTTTAGAGGTATTTTTTAATATGTAATCAAATTAAGGCTATTGTTTAACAGTTCAGAACACACAATTTCTTGAGTAGCCCGTAAATTTGACAAGAATCAAAAAGATAAATATATAATTTTTAGTTTTATTAAATATATGATATTATTTTATATGTAACCATAAAATATGATAAATTAAATATCCCTTTAAAATTTTAGCAAAAAAAATCTTAACATTTATGTTTAATAGTATTGTGTTTTGAAAATTTCAATGTCAGTGTCCAACATGACTTCCATTAATATTTAAACATATTTAATAAAAAAAATTAGAGAGGGAAGACACTCCTAATCAAAATTTTTTGTTTTTTTAGAAGAGGGACTTACCTCGTGTAGAGTTCACTCATTTATATAAGTCCATATCAAGTGATAACCATCCACCAGGGTGCATAGTAATTAGTACCCAATCACTTTAATTGTTGGCCTAATGTAATTTAGTAGGATGTCCATTGCATGCATGGTTCACTTAGCTTCTTAATAAACTCCCCTTGAATGCATAAAAAAATTTAGGTTTTTAATCACCTCCTAGAGTCTACAACCAATTCCATATGTTATTCTAAGATCTAAATAGTGCAATAGGTGCACCATTCTTGGTTGACCATTTCCCCTTGAGTCTTACCTTATTCTAATACCTAAAACAATTATATACAAGTTATTGGTCCCATGATATCACCCAGTATCCACAACCATCATATGATCCACACCTAGAGTGTAGACTAAGACAAATTTCACTCTTACAAGTGATAACAACTCTTTATATAGTGAAGAACCTCCCACTTCAAGAAAATACAATGGGTGATCACTTAAATTATTCAACTTAGCAACGCCATGTGGATGTGCGTAAGCTTCCCTCGTTCTCAAGCAATATCATTCGCTAGTTTGACTTTTTCACCAAAGAATGAGAATGCATGCACATATATCATGATTAGTTGAACTCACATATTCAACATAGAAACCAAACCTTATGTCGTAGACACGCAATAATTGGGTAATTTATTTCTCATCTTGGCCAAACCAAGACATCCTCCATTCAACTTAGACACACCAATTAAACAATTAGCTTAGACACACTAAGAAAATTGTTCATTCAAACTCAAACACATCAATTTGTCTAATTTTCAACTCATACTAATTAAGCAAGTCACCAACATAGATACACTAAGTGATTATCTTACCATTTTTATCACAGACAACAATTTTTTGACATTGTGATACACACATAATGGATCTATTTATCATGTTGCATTTATCAATCCATGAAAAACATAATAGAGAATAGAAGGGCATCATACTTCTAGATATAAACCCTTTGTAACATGCATATAAGTTTAAAATTTGATGATATTAGTTCCTTCACCACTACCACTTTAATTGTATCCGTGAGAAGCAACATATCCTCTATAAAAAACAAACCCAACCACATTTCCAATAGTTCAAAGCTACCCACCATGTAGAAAACATGAAAAAACTCATAAGTTAATTATTAATCAAATAATTTTTTTAGGTGACCAAATTTATGCCCCCTAAAGCTTCATGGTTTCAACCACCACTATTGTTCACCCTAGCTACTGTCAAAGTCATGGTTCTCATAACATGGTCCCTAGTAAAAATAAATCTCACTTTCAGGAGATCCAAAAGAAAAAATGACTTGAAAATATCATCTAGATTGAATCCTTCATTGAATAGAAACCCTAATTCTTCTTACATCTTCTCTCGTGTTCATTAGAGAAATTTTGAGGTCTAAAATGGGCTTCAAAACAAAAATATACAACCAAAATAAACTTTATAAGAACCAATATGATTCAAGATGATGATTTCAACCATGGGGGATGATTCACCATTTTTAGGTAAAGAAAAAAATATTCAAAAAAAACTACTTTTTCAAACCATATTTTCAACTATCTCCCTAATTCTACTCAAATTTTCAAGTATGGAACACCATTATGCATATTTGAAATTCTTCATCCCAGGAGTACCCAAGTGCATACTTGCGATGGACACTACTATCAAAAATAGAAATAATAAAAATGTGGATTGCAATCAATTTTCTTTCATGTAAATTTTTTTATTCTTCAGGTAGTAAACTGTCCAAAAGTATGCAACATGGGTACATCCTTGGAGAGGAATTTAAAATTTATATCATTCCAATAAGTTTCTCTGCCTCAAAGTTTGACGTAAAAACATTAGGAACGATAAATTAAATACAATTGATGAAAGTTTTTATTTTTATTTTTCCCTCTTAAAATTTGATGGATGTAATCGGAATCTTATTAAATATTTCCAACTATTATTTATGAATTCCTTAGAGCTCATTTTAGACTAAAATTTCTCTAATGGTGGGACATAATACTTGGATTTTCTTCCTAAAATAAAATTGTACGTAAATAAATTAGGACAATGAAATGACCCTTGGGTAAGGAAACAAAGGCCCATTTATTTATATAAATTTGATCACTCATTAATGAAATATATCACTTGGGAGTTACCCATCCTCGCCTTTAATGGTATCATAGACAAGTCTGGGCATTTTCCCCCTCTTTATAACTCCTTTATTTTCTTGCTCCTCTAACCCCTTGTTCTTTTACATGTGATCTGTTAGTTTATCATCACTCAAACCTATCTAATCTCCCATCACTCAGACTTATTTCAATATCCTCCTCCAACATCTACTTGTCTTTATGTGTATTTCTCACCTAGGTCTGTGGATTACTCAATTTGTTATATGAATTCTAGAAAGCTTCATACAAATAATTAGAGGTGTTTAATGAGGTGAATGAGTGTGCAAAGGAACACCCCACTAACTTCATTATATTAATGCATATAAAAGTCCTCACCTTCCTCTTTGTGTATCCTTGTGTCCGATAGTACTTATCGACCCTTGAGATTCCTTCGAGGTTGACTAGACTTCTCCCTCTAATGTGTTCTCCGCCTGGTGAACCCAATTTGATGTTTCTTGACTCAACTTGGAGTTATAATGAAGATCTAGTATACTTGGTGTTACAGTGCCTTAAACTTTCTAACTACATTCAATGCCACACCATTCCAATCCTCAATAACCCTTTTCCTTTCCCAGATGACACAATTTTATTTCCATTTTGATGCACTAATATTTTTTTACAAATGGGGAAGGGATGCAATTGCAGCTAAATATTTTTAGTAAAACCACAATGATTGCAATATCTTCCATCGAATCGAAAGTATTTTTTTTAGAATTTGATCTGCATTACTTCTTGGTAGTATACTATGGTAAAGAAAAAAATTCAAGTAGACTATATGATATGTTTGCATAGCATTTTTTTTCTATATTTATCACTTATCACACAATGACATACAATGTAATAGAAGGTATTCATTTCGTAATTTATTTTAGTTTGGAAGTTAGTGATGAAACTTGTTGATGCAAACATTGTTGTGTTAGTTCAATTATTTAGAAAATAATGTTTCTATGTTTAAAGATGCATTCCCTCATCTTTGTTGTCAGCATAATTCTCTTTGGAAATGAGGACTAATAATGGTCCAGAAATATCAAACACACCCTCAATTTTAATGACATGTGGAAAGGAATCAATGAAGGAGATGAGGAAAACCCACCTACCAAGCCCACATCAAAAAAGGTGATAGCCATTTGGAGAACAAAGACAACAAATCATATACTTTGATTGTTTCTTTTCTAAGTGAAGAGGTGAGTTTCCATATAGTTTCCACTAAAATTTTTATCATGCAGTAAAGAAGTTGAAATATCTATATGACTCACACTTAGAAATGGAGCTTGTTGAGTTGATGGTAAAATACTTCAACCATGAGTTGAAAGATAACAATTCCCTAGCCTAGACCTATGAAATAAATTCCATCAAACATGATATAGTTTCCGATGGAGTGAAGATAGACATTCATGTCACAAAATTCATTAAGGCCCTCTAACCTAGACATACTCTCACTATGATTCTTGAATCCCTACAAGCTAGTGACCAACTTAAGTCCATTAATTCTAACTCTCTAAGGAAGAAAATTGAAGAAAGAGAGAAGGCTTTTAGGAAGAGGATGGCATAAACTCAGTCCCTTAAAGAAGCAATCTGCCTTGTCTAGAAATGAAATAATCAGTCACATGATTATTCCAAAGGAAGTTGCAATAGAAGAAAACATGGAAGAAACAATTTGAGAGGCAGAGGGAAAACACCATCAAGGAGAAAAATATTATCTTCATTGCATTCGCTATGTGAGAGATAGACATTATGCATCAACGTGCATAATCACTTCTGAGAGAATTAATGAAAACCAAAATAAAAAGTAAGATAGAGATGAAACAATAAATTTAGTTAAATTAAAGCATTTGAATCTCCTCATTATATTATTGGTCATTTGTAACCACCCCTCCCAACATTTACCCACCTTTACAAGTTCCTAGGGTAAATGTGAGGCTGAGTGCTACTATGACATGAACCAACCTTCAAGTTTAAGTTATGGAAGTGGGGCCTACAATCCAACCACAAACTGACATCCCTCAGATACCATAGACCACTCAGGAGGCTACAAACCACCCCAAGTGGTCAATCCCTGAGATGGAACCATTTCAATTGACATAACTCCATAACTGCACCATTGACTCACCCTACGTGCAGATATGAGACTATAATCACACTCATAAACCTTCTTTCATGCGGTTATGACTTCAAATCCCCAATTTTTCTGCCAACGATCTAAGATATTAGCCACTTTTCCAAGCTAGCCTCCAGACCACTTCACAGAACTGCCTGTAACTTTCCACAGTCATAATTAATATGATAAAAATGAAAAACATTCAAAATTGAAGCCAGAACTTGACCTACATTTCCTAGTACTCATTAGGCATTTCATCAAACATATGGTATACTTTTAGGCTATAGGTCACGAATGATTATCTAATCTTAAATCTTTAAACTTCATACGAGAATTACCAAGAAGGTTTAATGACGTCTCAAGTAGCTGCAACAACACTCATTAACCCATGCATTCATTTACCATTCAAATACTTATCAAATCATGAACAATATCTATAGCCAGAGAACATCATAAAACCATGCTTATAACCAACATATAACTAGAAAAGTAACCATGAAAAATTAGCCATAAAATCCACATAATAACAAGTACAAGTGCTCATATATCTGAACAAGAAAGTAAATCTTATTAACTTATGAAAAATCCAATCAATTTAGGGATTTCCGCTCACCACCCAACCATAGATTGGGTTGAACCAAATATTTCTTTAACCCAATCACCCTCGTTCCATATTCCAAGCATGAATGTGGTATCTCATGGCATAGACCAAGACATAATCAACTAAGGACTCCAAAGTTTAAACCACCTCTTCCCTCAAGCTACCTTGATCTCACCTAAACCAATCCCGAGATCATAAAACCAAACTGAGTTTGGATGCCTTAGAATTTATTCACCATAACTGAGGAATTTTCCTGTCTCCACCCAGTTATTGAGAACTTCCCAGAGAAAACTATCTCCACCCCAACCATTGGGAATTTTCCTAAGACCACCTCACTCAGTTTCAAAACCTTCTAGTAATCCAAAGCTCAATGAAGAATGAGTCCTTTCACGCCATTGTTATCTAGGAAATAGCAAGGAAAGGTTGAAACCACTGTTAAACCAGACAAACCCATGCCAATGAAAACAAATGAACCAAATAAACAAATTCATGTACTATGCATTCACACCTCAAATAGTAAATCACACATGCAACCTGTTATTTGCAAGATCTTCCTGTTGAATTTGTTGTTCCAATCTTCTCCTTTATTTCCTTCACTTTTCTTTGCTTACCGTTTCTCCAAATCCTAGTGAATTCCAAAATTCTCTAAGAATACTCTAAGTGTGCAAGAATGTACAAGAGAGATAATGAAAGGAGAGATCCAAATTGAATTGAAAAAAGTTGTGAACTGATCCTATGACGCCTTTTTATTATTGATGTTTCCTTTTCCTTCATTTTTCTTCATTTTCCTCTAATTTTTCTTGCATTCATATTTATGTCTCTCCAGCTTCATTTCCTCCAATTTTCCTTTATTTTCATAATTAAATGTCATTTATTGCCTCTTTTTCTTTTCCAATTTCCTTTCACATTATTAAACCATAAGTGATTCCTGCTAATGTGTTTTTCCCAACATTCATCTTGGAATACGTGTCCCATACCCTTGGTCTTATTTTTCCTTTATTATCCTTTATTACATGAACCTTTAACCTAGGGCTATTAAACCCCACACCCCCCCCCCCCCCCCCCCCCCCCTTAGCGAACGTCTTAGAAAAATGTATCTATGACAATATAAATGACCACAAATAACTTAGAAACAATCTAATGTATGAAGCTTTATAATGATAGATCGATGCAATAATTTCATGACATATTGTTGAAAAATAAAACACATATTGCTTATTAGAGCTTTATACACATCTCATTGTGTATTTACAATAAACATATAAATATAAATAATAATATAATAATATAATTAATATAATAAATATCAAAACTCATTTTCTTGAAATAACAAATAATTAAAGATGCAAAGCCCACATATGATTAGCCATCTCCCATGTAGCTTCATCGGACCCAATGTGCTTCTACTGTGCTTTAAATTTCTCTATTGTTTGGTTTTGGAACATGAGATGTTTCTACTACAATATGCACTAAGGTTTTGGTTGGAATTATCCAGGCTCTAGTTCCACTTGTAATACAAACAAATAAATCACACAATCAACATCCTGCACATAGATCTTAAGTAACAAAACATGGAAAACATTATGGAATTTCATTATTGGTGGCAGTGCAATTCTCTAGGAACTGGTCCAATCCTCCCGAGGATCTCAAAAGGTCTGCAATAATAAGGCTCCAACTTGGCACATGACTGAGTCCTTAAGGAACTCCTCTTTGGCTTGATGCACAAGTACACATGTTCCCCAACCTGAAAGTCCTTGAATTCTCTATGCTAATCCACATATCTCTTCTACATGTCCTTTTAAGCCTTCAAATTCCTTTTAATAACTTGAATTTCCTAGTTCATCTCAACCAACATATCTAGTCCAATTAACACCTTGTTCACTGGATCACTCCAGCTGATAGGAGCATTATGAATCTACCCATAAATATCCTCAAATGGACTCATATTAAAGGATTCCTTATACCAATTGTTATATGAAAACTCTACCAGTGGAAGATACTCCTCCCACTTCCTTTGTTGATGCATGGCATATAATCTCAACATGTCATCAAGAATCCCATTGACCCTCTTTGTTTGTCCATCTATCCATGGCCCATAAGTTGTACTAAAATCTAACTATGTCTGCAAACCTATAAAACACCCCTTCCAAAACCTGGAAGTGAACTTGGCATCTCTATCTGATATAATATTCTTGGGAACACCATGCAACCTCATTATCTCCTTGATGAATATCTAAGCTACCTCACTAGTTGAATTAGTAGACTTAACTGCAATGAAGTGAGCTACCTTACTCAACATGTCAACCAACACCATGATGGAATCATGCTTCTTTGATGTCCTCGAAAAACTTGTAATAAATTCCATCGAAATTACCTCTCATTTCCACTCTGGAATCAAAATAGGCTACAATAAACAATTTTGGTGATTACGCTTTACTTTTACCTGCTGACGGTCCAATAATCTCACAAAAAATAAACCACTTCTTTCTTCAAATTCAGCCAATGATATAATTTCTTGACTGTTGTCAAAGTCTTCTGATATCCCAGGTGACCTGAATACAACTTGACATGAAATTCCCTCAAGATAAGCTTCTTGAGCTCACTATCATCTAGCACTTAAATCATGTTCTTGAATCTGACCAAGCCATCCGCTTTTAGATTATATTCACCATCCCTATCACTTTCATTGTACTATTGTAACATGTTCCTCAGTTGTTGGTATCTATCTTCGTGATGCCTTGCCTACAAGATATGCTCCTGAAAATCTATCCCATAAGAGCTCACAACTTAAATACAATTCATTTGAACTCTCGTAATGAGAGCATCTGCAACCCAATTCTCCTTTCCCTTAATTTACCTAATCTAAAAGTCAAACTCACTAAGGGTAGCCAACCATCTAAATTTCATGACATTCATATTGGGTTTGTCAAACAAGTACCTTAATCCATTATAGTCACTAATCAGAGTGAGCCTCATGCCATGAAGATAATTCCTTTACATCTTCAAGGCATGAATTATAACTGCCAACTTGAGATCATGAGTCACATAGTTCTTCTTATGATCGTTCAAATTCCTTGACTCATAGCATACCACCTAACCTTCCTACACAAGGAATCCACGAAGTCCTTTCTTGCAAGCATATATACTTACCACAAAATCCTTATCATTATCTTCAATCTTCAAGACTGAAGCATTTGTAAGCAAATGCTTCAACTGCTAAAAAATAGTTGCATACTCGATTCAGTCAAAATTCTTTCCTTTTCTATGAAAATATGTAATAGGATAGAAAATATGTGATGAGCTCCTAATGAACATCATGTATTAACCTGCTAGTCCCATGAATGATCTGACCACATCCACATTCATAGGAGTTGGCCACTCCATGATAACTCTAATTTTTTTTTGGGTCCACTACTATACCTTCCTCGGAAATAAAATAAACTACACTTTCTATGCTTGGAACACAATCAATGGTCTCTCATTAATCTCAATACTGCTGCCAGGTGCTCTGCATCCTCTTCCTCATTCTTAAAATATATCGATATATCATGATTGAACACTACCACAAACTTTTCCATATAAGGATAGAACACACTATTCATCAAACACATGAAATTAATTGGAGCATTAGTAAGACCAAATGGAACCACCATAAAATCATCATGCCCATACCTGGTATGAAATGATGTCTTGTAGATATCTTCCTGGTCGTTGTGCACCTAATGATATCCAGATCTCAGATCAAACTTTGAAAACGCTACTACTCCTTTCAGCTGATCAAACAAGTCATCAATTTGTGGCAATGGATACCCGGCCTTCATCATCACCTTGTTCAACTACCTGTAATCAATGCACAACTTGAGAGTATGATCATTCTTCTTCACAAACAACATTGGTGCACTCCATGGTAACACACTTGGCCTTATGTATCCCTTCTCAATAATTTCCTTAAGCCACAACTTTAATTCCAACAAATCCGATGTACTCATGTTGTAAGGTGCCTTTGATGTTGGTGTTTCTCCTCGTACCAACTCAATAGAGAAATCAACTTCCTTATGAGGTAGTAACTCTTAAATCTCTACAGGATGCACATCCCAAAACTGTTGCAAAACAAGATACATATTTCGCGTGCGTATTATTCGAGTGAATATTTCGGAGTTTCATTGCTACCCGATGAAACTATGATTCGATCTTCAATAGATGCACTCAATTTTCTAGCCTCATCCCGATCGCAAGGATAGGTTCACTATGATAGACTAGGAGGGGACTTCTCCTTGTGTCTCGGAAAGGTCCCGGAGGGGCTTGCGCTTCCTAGTGCAAGGAGGATCGCGAACACGGCATGCTCTTCATATGATGGATTTTGCATGCATATAGATGACTCCTTCCCACATCTTTCCTTATCCATTGACTGAGGTAGATAGAAACCTCTTGATATTATCTCTGCTTGCGGAGAGAGAAGTTGATCGACCTCCCTCACCATATGAATAGTGAGTGACCCTATGAAGAAGTAAGGGCCCTCACCCATATGATGAGTTGAGCGTTAAAACCCTATGAAAGTAGGGATCTTTGACGGTGATGGTTGGCATGGAGGCCTCTCCTTAATAGTCGAGCCTGCCGGACCTTATGGTCGAGCGAGAAACCACTCAAAATATTCACTGCAAATAATATGCACCCTTTCCTGCAACTGTGCTTAAATTGCCTGGTTGTAACCACTCTTTTTGATGTAGGCTTTTTTCTGTATAAGATTCTCTTTTATCCATCATGTTCTAGGAATTTGATAGCCTTCTCACAACAATCCACCTAGGTCATGTATGTAAACAACAAATCCATATCTAAAAGCATAATATTTGATCCCAAATCAAGCACATTTAGATGTTTTGATGCAATCATACCATTCAAATCAATTGCACAAGCTCTCATCAAATATGAAATCTTTTACTACTCCCTATAGCCAACTACATCAACTAAGACTCTGCATGCCTTTATTTATGCAAGCCACACTTATCCACCAGGTAAGGACTAACATAACTATAATCATATCTAAGGTCAATCAAAACAGAAAAAAAATTGATCAAAAAGATTACCTTTAATCTCAATAATGGATGCCTGATGATATGATTTC
This sequence comes from Pinus taeda, assembly GCA_000404065.3. Taxonomy (NCBI): domain Eukaryota; kingdom Viridiplantae; phylum Streptophyta; class Pinopsida; order Pinales; family Pinaceae; genus Pinus; species Pinus taeda. The sequence goes on along the minus strand of APFE031424203.1, from coordinate 42,084 downwards.
CTATTATTAAGTGTTGCATAGATCTGAGGAACTCTATGACCAACATCCCCAATCATCTATGCCTCCTCAGCACTTTAGATCTAGTTCCTTCCACCCAGGTACAATGGAAAATCCTTCTTGCGATGATCTTTGCCACAAATCCAACACTGCAACAATTCTCTGCCACTACCTTTATTTTTTTGTTATTTAGCCCGAGGTTTATGTCCCTTCTTAGCTACATTTAACTTGCTATAAGGAGCCACATTTTCTTTATCACTTGCATCCTGAGGTCTTTCCTGCTTATGTGGCCATTTTCCTTTAGCCTTCTCATTTCCTTTCCAGTTGCATTTAGGCTTAGGCTTATGCTTTGACTACTCATGCTTCAACTTCCCGATGACTTCCTCCAATGACTTAGGCTCGTCATACTCAATATGATCCTTGAATGCTAATGGAAGTCCATTGATGAGCCTTTGAACCTTCATCTTCTCCTCCTTGAGGTAAGGCACATACCTCAACATCTCCAAAAACATAGTCATTTACTCTTCTTCTCTTATAGAACCGATCTTTAACTCATAGAAATACTTAGTATTTCCATCATAATATCTGTCATAAAATTACCTCTTTATGAAAAGTATTTTAAACTAATGCTAACTCAACTCTTCTACCTTGATTCCTCTAACACACTTCACGTCTTCCCACCAGATATTTGTTTTTTATTTGAGATAGAAAATAGTTATCTTGGATTTCATATTGTTTGTATAGTCGTGCAATTTGAAGAACTTCTTCATCCCAAGCAGTCATGCTTATCCATCATCCAGTTTCTTCATCTCTCCATCAAATGTAGGAGGTTTGGATTTCTTGAACTAATATGGAAATTATTGCTTCTCACTCCTCCTATAATGATGATGGCATTGATGAAAATGATGTCTATTTGAACCAAAACTAGAATAGAACCCATAAGCACTACCTCTGTTATTAGGTTTATCCAACCATCTGCCACCTCTGACTGTGTCATCCCTGTCAAACCTCTATCCTAATCAAGAGTTGCTACCATATGCCCCATTAGTCCTTTCCTCTTCTTCATGAATGCTCCATAGTTGTCCCCATCTCTACAAATATGATAACCTTTGAAAGATCATTGCATTAACCTTGACTTTATTTCCTTGAGCTTTGGCAAGTCTTTCCTTTGGCTCAATTATCCTATCATTATCTTCCTTGCAACTTTTGATTTCTACCTTCATACTTCTCAGTGTATCTACTATGTCAGGAGAGTACTCATCTCGTTGTTGCTCAGCTGATCCATAAGGTGAGTCATGTGAACTGCAATCCACCATTTTTCTCATCATCTCTAATTTTTTTCTTAATGCAAACATACCATGTTATATAAATCAAATAGAAACATGATAAAACATGCCTTCATGAACTTCAAGGGAGGTTATTTCATCTGCACAAATCAGTCCATATTAACATGATTTACACACACACACACACACATATAGATAAACACATCAGCCTACCAACCTCTCACAGCATGCATGATAACTTAACTGTAACACTGACTATATAAATGGAAACCATATCCATTGTAATGTATGCACATGACTAACATGCATGAATAAAAATCACATCCAACCCATCCGGTTCAATTCTTTGAACCTATAAACTCTAATACCACCCTATGGTGTCAGATATCACTGAAAGAGAAAGAAACCCACTCTGATACTAATCTGTAACCACCCCTCCCAACATTTACCCACTTTTACAAGCTCCCAGGGTATATGTGAGGCTAAGTTCTACTATGACATGACCTGATCTCTAATTTTTATTAATGGAAGTGGGGCCTGCAATCCAACCACAAAATGATATCCCTCAAAGCCCACAGACCACTCAAGAGGTTGAAAACCACTCCAGGTGATGAATCCATGAGTTGGAACCCTTTTCACTAACCTATCTCCATAATTTCACCCTTGAATCACCCTACATGCAGTTATGAAGCTATGACTACACTCATAAGCCTTCTTCGATGTGTTTATTACATAAACTCCCTAGTTATGTTCCAATGGTTTCGAGATATGAGCCACTTTTCCACGCTACCCTCCAAACCACTACTCGTAACTTCATGTAACTTTTCAAAATCATAATTAAGATGGTAACAATGCTAAATGTTCAAACTTGAATCCAAAACTTGACCTAGAATTCCTAGTACTCATTAGACATTTCGTCAAACATATGATAAACTTGTAAATTACAAGTCATGAATGCACATTTGATCTTAAATCTTTGAACTTCATCTGAGAATCACAAAGAAGTTCTAATTCCCTCTCATGTAGATTAAAGAACAATTGTTAGCCCATGCATTCATCAACCATTCAAATACTTATCAAATCATGAACAAGAGCCAGAAATAGAGAACATCATAGAGCCATGCTTATAACCAACATATAAATAGAACAGTAATGAGGAAAAATCATCCATAAAATCCACATAATATTAAGTACAAGTGATCACAGATCACAATAGGAGAATATATAATATTAACTTAAGAAAAATCTAACCAAGTGGACTTCCACATACCACCCGACCATAGATTGGGCTGAACCAAATATTTCTTTCATCCAATGACCCCTATGCCATATTCTAAACATGAATTTGGGATCTCATGGGATAAACCAAAACATAATAAACCAAGGACTCTAGAGGTTAAACCACCTCCACCCTCAAGCTACTGTGGTCTCACCTAAACGGGTCCCAAGATCACAAAACTAAACCGAGCTTGGATGCCTCATAATTACTTCACCAAACCTTGAGGAATTTTCCTGAGTCCACTCACCTGTCAAGGGCTTCCTAGATAAAACCATCTTAACTCCCAACCCTTGGGAATTTTCTTGAGACCACCTCACCCAGTTCCAAAACCTTCTAGTAATCCAAAGCTCAACCAAGAATTAATCTTGTGACACCATGGTTATCTAGGAAATGGCAAGGCAAGGTTGAAACCACTGTCAAACCAGGAAAAACCCATGCCAATGATAACAAATGAACAAAATAAACAAATGAATGTACCATGCATTCACACATTAGGTAGAAAATCACACATGAAACTTGTTACCTGTAAAATCCTGCTGTCAAAGTTGTTATTCCAACCTTCTTATTGCTTTCCTTTGCTTTCCTCCGCTTTCCCTTTCTCCAAATCCAAGTGAATATCAAAATTCTCTAATAATACTTTGTGTGCAAGAGTGTATGAGATAGAGCATGAATGGAGAGATCCAAACTGAATTGACAAAAATTTTGAATCGATCCTCTGATGCCTTTTTATTATTGATGTCTCATTTTTCTTCATTTTCCTCCATTTTCCTCTAATTTCCCTTGCATGCATATTTATGTCTCTTCACCTTCCTTTTCTCCTATTATCCTTTATTTTCATAATTCAATTCCATTTATTCCTCTTTAGCTTTTCCAATTTCCTTTTCCATTATTAACCCACAAGTGATGCCCACTAATGTGTTTTCTCAAAATTCAACTTGGAATATATGTCCCATGAACTTGGTCTTTTTCTGCCTTTATTATCCTTTATTACAAGAACCTTTGACATGGGATTGTTACATCATTTCAATATTGGAGTAACTAGATATTTTTTGCACACTTAAATTGCTCCTTAGAGAGAATCCACATGGCTACTTGATATAGGTGCAACATGCCACATGAACTTTTGAAGAGACTTACTTGAATGCTTTAGTGACAATGTAGATGGAACATTGTATTTTGTAGATAAATCAAGGCTAAATCCCTCTGGACTTAGCACCATCATCCTTAAACTACTTAGATTTCCTTATTCTCTTCTACATGATGCGATCTACCTTCCATAGCTATGAATAAATTTGTTTTCGCTTGTTCACATTCACCATCAAGTCCAATTATATCTTTGACAATAAAGTGTAAACATGAAAGACATATAACAATATGGTTTTCGTGACTACAATGGAGGATGAAATATTATTGAAGCTCAAAGGGACATATACTTAGACGCATAATTTTTCATATATCTCTTATCATGATGAAGGTACATTTCCATCTAATCCTTTATCACATGTTATATTTGAACATATTAATTAGACAACCTTTTTTTATTGAAAAATAATGGTGTTTATTATTTTCCTACTACTCCTAGGAAACTGAACCAATGTGATGTTTGTATCCTTAAAAAGCATAGCAACCAATTGTTTTTTAAATTCCACTTCTAAAGCATGTCAACAAAATTGAGTGATACATTTTGATTTGTGTGGCTCTATGCATGTTCCTTCTTGTTGGAAATAAATATATGATGACGTTTTTTGGTGATTACAATAGAATGTGTTGGTTTACTTGTTGAAAGTAAAGCTCATCCTTTCGAAACATTAAAAAATTTCATGTATAGTTTTAAAATGAAGCATAATAACATATTGTCTCTCTTCATACTAATAATGGAAAAGAATATACCTTTAATTTATTTGAAAACTATATTTTACAACATGGGATCCAAGATCAAGCCACAATACCATTCAATTCTCAAAAAATTGTGTACTTGAAAGAATGATCACAACTCTCCTGAATATGGTTCACCAAATGATGTTTTTCAAAAAAAAAATAAAAATTGATGTTTTGGGTTGATGTAGTTCTATGTACAATGCATGTGAAAAACAGATGTCCATCTCATGCTCTCATAAAGATGACTCCTTATGAAATGTGGTATGGCTACATTTCTTCGGTAAGGAATCTTGGAGTATTTGTTCCACATACTATGCCTTGATTCCTTGATTCCTCTTCCTTTGTCTTGGAACACTATTTTGTATATAAATTTACATCTACATGAATATGGACCTTTATTATTTGATATTCCTACATATTAAACCTATACAATATTGTCGTAACTTATTTCCTTAGATTTAACCAAAGTTTCATATTAACCCTATCTATTTTAATTTCGATGCCCAAAATGAAATTTGTAGCACCATGATCCTTAATGTCAAATTTAATGAACAACTAAGACTTCACTTACTAATTAATTTTTGTATCATTTCCAATAAACAACATATCATCAACTTATGTGACCAAATAAATTATATAATCACCAAATAATTTGAAACACACACACTCATTCGCTTTGCTCCTTGTGAAGCGAAGTCCCGATATATACAAATAAAAAATGTGATACCACATCATTGGTGATTTTTAAATTACCATGCATATGAGATCCAAAATATAGGAAAATATTGTTGAGAAAATATCTCAATAGACTCCAACAACCAGCGAACCAACTTTTCCAATAAATCATTGTAAGTGTTAATTCTAATTAGATCACCATGTTACATAATCATTATAAAACATTATAAATAAATTATCAAGAAGGAATATTAATTTTCACCATAAATTTAAGTATTTACATAAAATAAAATAAAATAAAATCAATTAGTTGGATGTCCTCCATGATAACAACCCATACCTAAGGAAAACACAATTAAAAAACTAGAAACAAGTTGCACCCAAAGGGAAAATACTATTGATGCGAGGCTGTAAAAAGATGGAAAATGCTACTAGTTGCATTCAAAGGGTGGTAAGTCAAACCTCAAGCTTATATAGTGTTAGGAGGGATGTGAAACCTCAATGTGGGAGCAATGTTGGTGCATACACTGAAAAATGTGCCCTAGTTGTGTAGGTTGAAAGGTTGCAACTTCCTCCATCAAGCCATGGCTCTCACAGATTCCAATATTTAACAGAGTATAATACAGTTTCATGACTTCTAATATGACTCTCTAGTGGCTTCCATCAAGGGATATTGAAGATGCAAGGAAAGAAAAAGAAGTACTTGAAGGAAGAATAAGAAAATATTTCATACTCATTTGCTAAAAATAATAAGACCAAATGAGACAGCTTGAAGCCATTGTTGTAGAGAAAGAAAATACTTGCACCACAACTACAAAAACTATCAAAGAATACAAAGAAACAATTGTTTCCCTGAGAAAAATCTCAAGGAGAAGAAATTATCCTTTAATTTATTTGTCAGAGCTAAGGAAGATGAATTGCAACATACGTATCTCTTGCAGGCATAGGTGCAGAAGCTAAAGATGGTTGTCAAGAGCATGCAAATGTACACACAAATAATTGAAAAGAAAAATTGTTAATTTTGTTGAAAGATGCATGGCTGCATCACTCGATTTGGAACACAAACTAATGAAGAAAATGCAAGAGAATGTGTTCAAGGTTTTGAATGAAATCCCAAAAATGGTATACTAAAAATTGAAATACCATTGATGTAACATGGAAGATGCAACATGGCCTTCAAAGTTTGTTGATGTTCAAAATAACCAATAAAACTGATGTAGGATAAAATGTTACAACAACCAGACAAACAATATTTTTCCACATCATCCATTACAAGATGTTGAGTATTAGTTGAAGGCATATGTTCATCTTCAGATTCCAGATCTCTTCTTCTAGTTAATCTAATGCAGAGATATTGCACTCTTTCTAAACATTTATAGAAACCTTTTTTTTATTATAGTTGCAATACATATTTCCTTTTTTGTCTTCTTCACACTTGTGACTCATGTATAGGATGATTTTGATTTGTAGTTTGATGAATACAGTAGGAAACTATTGGGACTTGTTGGAACATTAATCTAATACCTTACAAAAGTCACCCACTTCTCCTTGATTGTGGCATGTTGAGGCTTGTTTTAGATCTTTTTTGACATAAAACTGACGGTTTCTTTGTCATAAGTTTGTGGCCAAATATTCTATAGGGGATTTTTAAACAAAATTTCCATGCCATCATTAATGTCTTTTCATCGTATATGGCTTTTAATAAAAGAATGAAGATGAATAAAAATATTTGAAAAGGAAGTAAGAAAATGAAATAGGAACTGCCAGCTATATTCTCATTGATAAGATGATGCAAGTTTTCTCAAAATAGGGTATCATTTATTCTATCTATGGTTCCCACCCAAAAAATTGTGATGATGACCAAAACAGATTACAAGCAATTTACTTGGAAAACAACAACGCTTGACATTTGTGTGCACTCTGTTAGAGTTTTGGGAGGATTCACCATTCAATTTTCAACACTTGGTTGCTTCTCTATTGGCATGGATTTCATATGGGCCCTAAGTGTGCTTCTACTTTGTTTTAGTTTCATCATTTGCAGTGTATCATGTGACTAACACAATATGTTGTCATTTTGGAATTTGTCATTTAAACCCAACGTTTCTTACGCTTGTTGGAACTCACTAGACATACCTTGTTTCATATTGTGGCATTTCATATAAATTGGCATGACATCCTTTAGACCGAAACTTCTCACATATAGCACTTTACTTGATAGTTGGCTGCTCTTGTGGACACTAGGGTTTTTTCTCGGTGACAGATGGAAAATGTGCATGGCTTCAAGGGGAAACTGGGCAAAAATCTCCTTATTATGCGCTTAGCTCCAATATTTACAACCTACCCTTGCAGACATATATATAGAAATATCTTATGCATATGTTTCACCAAATATTGTTGATTTGACAACGGTCTAGATTCACCTAAATTCTTTCATTGATTCCCTTTGATGCATAGGATGTCGACACATCATACACTATTGATGTTTATTTAATAACTTGGGCGTTTACAGTTTAGTCTTAATAAGATCTATTTTAAAATATCTTTCAAGATCTATTCCATGTGTTTATGGTGTTGAGGCCTTGTTTAATATACAACAACATTTAAAATATACCAAACCCAACAATTGTCCTTTCAGCACTTTTGATCCAGACATATCTCCTTCCTTATAGACAACGCCTATATTAATTTGGGAGCATCAAGAGGTTGCTTAATTTAATTTTTCATTGATAATAAATTAATAATCCCACATGCACAAAGAATAATCCAAGGGAATCTCAATTCATGTCATGCATACCAAGACTTGTCAGGTGCCAACATGTGCTAATGTGTGTTAGGGAGTGATATGGCATATTATGGAGTGGCATAGGATGTACTGGGGAGTTCCAAGGTGTTTTCATGGAGTGTTAGGGAGTGTAAAGGAAACACAAGGGAGAAATACATCAAAATTTATGGAACTAAACAAATAAGAGGGTGTGTCAAGGAGTTCAAGTGACTTCCAAGAGTGCTAAGGAGGGAGTGACAAGGGATATTTCTAGGCAATACCAAGGCATGCTAAGAAGAGCCACGGTGTGTTTGGGAGTGCTCGAGGGTGCTAATATATGTTATATAGCACCAAGGCATGCCAATTCATGTCAAGACGTGCCAGGTTCTAAGGCATGCCAAGATGTTCTAGGTGCAAGGTTGTGTCAGTGTGCATCAGGGAGTTTTAGCAAAAGAATGGACTACAAAGTTTATATAATGCAAGGAAATAAACACTTAAGAGGGTTAATAAATTAGGACTTTACCTTTTTCAAGATGGGCACGGCTAAGGCATGTTATAGAGTGGTAGGGTGTGTTGAGGAGTGCCAAGGTGTGCTAGAGAGTGATAATGCATGTTATGGAGTGTTAGGGAGTTCCAAGGAAACATAAAGGAGGACCAAGTCAAAACGCATGGAAATGAATGCATAAGAGGGTGTGTTAGGGAGTGTCATCAATGAGTGTCATGCATGCCAAGGATGGTGTAACAACCTTGGGTTAAGTTTCCATGTGAATAAATAATGTATGGATATTGTAACAACATAAATCAAACCAAGGTCATGCGGCACATATTCCAAGCTGAATGGGGGGAACAAATTACATTGGGATCCACTTGTGGTTAATTATTTATTGGCTATGGAGATTAGAATTGGCAGGGGGGAAAAGAAATAAATGAAAAATTAATTATTTTAGGTCAACAAGGACATGAGGAAAAAATGAAAGAGAAATAAAGGAAAATGAAATAAATTCCACTCAGTAAGTGGGGAATATGAATAGACAATAAAGGGATCAAAATAGTAAAATAATATGCATGCAAGGGGAAATGAAGAAAAAGAAAAAGAAAAAGAAAAGAAAAGGGAGAAAGAGGGCATTCTACCATTCTCTCAGAGGAAAAGAGAGAGAACACTACAACAAGGGAAAGTAGAGAACAAAAAACACTTGGACACAATTAAGAGACAAGCAAGGAAAGCAAGGAGCACAAGAGGAATTTGGGTGGCAACCAAGAAGAAGATTGGAACAACAACTAGCAAGGGAAGAAAATAACAAAGGAAAGATCAGCCAACAAGAGGACTTTTGTAGGTAACGATGTGAATGTTGATTATCTTGCTGGTTTTTGGATGCATGGTTCATACATTGTTATTTTTCTGTCATTAGTGTGGAGTTTTTCCTTTATTGAAAGTCATGTATAACCTTTCCTTATACCATTTGATAAATATAAATGATGTAGTGGGTTCCCTTTTGTTTGAGCTTTGGATTGCTAATAGATTTTGGATCTAGTTGAGGTGGTCAAAGCAAAATACCAAGAGTTGGGGGTGGCAATGGTTTTCTTTGAGTAAGTCCTTGATAGGTGGCTGGTGGTAGGAAACATCCTCTACGTATAGTGAAGAAATTATGAGGCATCCAAGATTTTATTAGTTTTGGTTATTTATGGATCTGGTATGAGGTGAAATCACTATGGTTTGAGGGTGGGGGTGGTTTTCCTTTGGATTCCCTGCTTGGTTATATTTTGGTTTAACACATGCAATCCCATATTTAATATTGGAATATGACACACGAGTGATTGGGTGAAATGAAAGAATTGGTTCAACCAAATATATGGTCAGATGGAACATGGAAGTCCCTAACTTGGTTGGTACTATGCATATGTTAAACTGTGATTTTATTTAATGAAGATCTATAAGCACGAGTTTTGGTTTAATGTGTTGGAAATGTGATTGGTTTTTCATGGTTTCGCTTTTGGTTAAATGTGTGTTATATGCATGGTAGATTTCTTGTTATATGTAGTGCTCTTGGTATTGATCTATTTCATGGTTTACATGTTCTTGGTTAATTTATGTCGATGCATGAGCTAATATGTGTTTGTTGCAGATAATATGAGAGGGAAAAAAACATTCTTGATGAAAATTTGATGAAACTAATGTAAAAAATGAAAAAAATATGCATTCATGACCTATAGGCATCTTGATCACAAAATGTTTCTAAAAATGAATAACTTGTACCAGGAAATCTTGTGCAAGATCAGAGCTTAAAAATAGAGCAAGGGGAATCGGGAATCTTGTTGAGAGAGTTCTAGATAGTTTTGGGCATTTGGCTTGAAGGATGGCCTTAAATTTATGGGACAAAGTGCTTGACCCAACTATCAGAAATGGGAAATTTTGGTCACATCTGCATCTAGGAAGGCTTATCCTTGCGGCTGGGGTGTAAGCTAGGACATAGAATGGATTGAGCTCATGGGAAATGGCCACCTGGGAAAAGTAGGATGACAGTAGTGTGATCATGTACCCCTGGGTGTTTTGCAATTGGTTAACAAGTTAGACCCCATTTTTGTAACTGCATCTTGGAGGTTGGTTCATGCATAGTAACTCTAAGGTCATGTTTACCCAGTTGGTTAGTATGTTAAAGTGGTTAAGTGTGGGGTGGGATGTTACAGGAAGAGTGAAAAAACATGCTAGGAAATGCCAAGGAATGTTGGGAAGTGCTAGAGTGTGCTATGGAATGTTAGTGCATGATATCATGTGCCATATAATGTGAAGGCAAGCCAAGATGTTTAAAGTGCTAAGGGATGCCAATATGTGCTAGGTGTTAGGGTGTGCCTATGCATGCTAGGGAGTGTCAGGGAAACAAAAGGGAGCGCCAGCCTAAAATTCAAGGAAATGAACACATAAGAGGTTTAATAATTTAATATTTTACTTTTTTCAAGAGGGGCATGCTAGGCACACCAAAACTATGTGCCAAGTGCTAGTGCTGGTCAAGTGTTAATGTGTGTCAATACATGCCAAGAAGTACCATGGCATGCTAGCTGGGAGTACTAGGGTGCGCCAACACATGATAGGGAGAGATATGGCATGCAATTATGTTCTCGAGTATACTAGGAATGCTAAGATGTTCTAATGAACATTGCTAGGTGCCAAGGCATGTTAGTCTATGTCATTGCATGCCAAGTTTAAAGGTGTGCAAGGAGTGTAAAGGATCACTCACTCTCACTTATTATCAAAATTAATCAAGATTGATTAATTCCAAGAGGGGCATGTTAGGCACACCAAGACTAGGTGCCAATACATGAGAAGTGCCAAGTGTTAGTACATTATAAGTGCCAAATCTTCCTCTATTACTTCTCTCCTTCTTTACATTAATTGATCTCAAATCAATTTAATCTTAAACCATGCCAACACTTACCAAATCATACCAAGGAATCTCAATGCATGTCAGGCATGCTAAGACTTTCCAAGTTCCAATGTGTGTTAAGGAGTGTTATGCATGCAATGGAGTAGGAGGGCATGTAAAAGAGTGCTAAGGTGTGATAGAGAGTGAAAATGCATGCCAACGAGTGTTACAAAGTATTAGGGAAGCAAAAGGGAGCACTAGGTCAAAATGCATGGAAATGAGTGAATATGAGGGTGTGCCAGGGACTTTCAATTAGTGTTAGGCATGCCAAGGAGGGAGTGACAAGGTATGCTATGAAATGGTAAGCCATGTTAGGGAATACCAGTGCATGTCAAGAAGTGCCAGAGTAAGCTAGGGAGTTCCACAGTGTGGTAGCATATTCCAAATAATGCCAAGGCATGCTAGGTGCTAAGGCATGCCATGATGTGCATGGTGCCATGGCGTGCCAACAGGTGTCAAGGAGTGTTAAGGCGATGCAAAAGCATGTGACTTGGAGGGAAAAATCTTCAAACTTATTCCAAAAATCCAAAAAAATCTACAGGCAAAGGAGTGGGGTCCTTTAGCTAGCAATTTCCATGCTTTCCTAGTTTAGGATAAGAATAGAATTAAGAATAAATCATCACTTATGGATAAGCTGTAAAAAAGCTTTACGCTTTAAATCACTCTATGTAAAAGCATGCTTTTGTAAAGGATAATGACTGAGAAGGCTTTATCTATTGTTTATAAATAAAATAACGGGAGGCTCAGAGTTAGATTCGTTCTTGGAAGCATTATCATCTGAAGAAAAAACCTCTCTCTGCATCTAATTATATGGTTCTCTGTTAAATGTTAATTAGATGTGTGTATCAGTTTTAATGTCCTTTTCTAAGCCTGAATATTGATGAATTGACCTTATTCCCAATTAATATCTTGGTTGAAGCCCTTAGATTGTGTTTTTCCTTCATACCGTTGAGTGCAGGCTTCTTTATTGCCTTATAGAATTCCACGGCCAAAATCCTATTTACACAGAGAAATCATGAAATACTTAGTCCGGTATGAGTTTCCAGACTTGATATATTATTAAGTCTAGTTTATATCCTCACTAGGTCTGAACCCTGTATCGCATTGCAGAGTCATAAGTGGAGTGGAAGAAACTTGTGGAACCACCAAAGTCTGAAACCCCGATGAGCCCGGACCCGAAATATTATATAGCGAGCTGGATAAATTTTTGGGTCTGCAAGGGTTGTTGCATCGCACAGTTGAAGTGGGAGAAGTCTATTGTGTGATCTTTCGAAATCACCGATAGCGATTGCCAATAGCCATGTATTATGGCATTGGAGGAATGAGAGTTGGAAGGCCCGATTTGAAAGTGTCGATAGTGTTATTGGCGTAACATGTAATTCTTTGAATTCTAAAGTGTCGATAATGTAATTCTTCGGAATCACCATGAAGACTAATTATAAACTGCAACAGTGATTTGAAAGTGCCGATAGTGCATTTCGTTTCTTTTCGAAACAAAGGCCTGCAACTGTGTATTTTTCATTTTAAATGGATTATCACTTGTTTTAAGCAACAATAGTCTATCTTTATAATTCCTATGGAATTATAGGCCAAAAAAGGGAAAACAAGCCTATTACCTTAAAGCGCCGATATGAAGGTTGGAGTCTAGCAGAGGGAAACTTGTAAAGCTTCCTATAGATGACTGATACACCTCTTGAACCAGAAGGAGGAATTCAGCCTGTAATTGAAGGAATTGTAGCCAGATTTGAGAGTTTGTCCACATTGCCTGCACCCAAGCCACCATTAGTGGTATTAGAGCCACTAGTTGACATTGAATTGAATCTTAGAAGCGGGAGAAGGAAAGTTAATATGGCTTTCAAAGTTGGAAGAGGACGAGGACATGGACATGGTGGAAGAGGAAGGCCTGTTGTAAATGTTGAAGTAATGCAAGCTAGATTAGATGCATTAACAACATGTAGAAATATAGAGGATGGAGACGTTAGTGAACCTGAGGTTGAAGCTGCATAGGAGGAAATTATAGCAGTTACTCCGGAGATGAGGTTATTTCAGTTAGTATTGAGATCCATAGCTAGGCCAAAGATTGAGGTTGCAATATATGACGGAGGAATGAATCCTGAAGAATTGATAAACTAGATTAGTGGCATGGAGAAATTCTTCGATTATGAAGAAACAGAAGATGAGAAGAAAGTAAAGTTTGTTGTCACCAAGTTAAAAAGCCATGCATTGATTTGGTGGGATGGTGTGCAGGCAGAAAGGAAGAGACTTGGCAAGCAACCAATCAAGAATTGGAGCAGGATGGTAGAAAAGTTAAGAGGTAAGTTTCTGCCAAGTAATTATCAGCAAACCTTGTTTAGACAGATGCAGAATCTTTGAAAGAGGTCTTTGACAGTAAAAGAATACATAGAGGAATTCTACAAGGTAAGAATAAGAGCTAGAGAAGCCAAGGATACATATTAGAAGGTGGCTAGATATGTGAATGGCCTTAGGATGGACATTCAAGATGAAATAAGTCTATTATCTCCTAAAACAGTAGAGGAAGCTTATCAGATAGAACTGAAAGCTAAAGGAAAACTCATGAGGAAGCAGTCTGCCAGAGGGAGAGGTACTTTCTAAGGAAAGGGAAGTCAAGGTGGTAGAGGGAGATCTACAGCACCTAAAGATGGAGCTAGTAGTAACTCAACCCAGCATGCACCCACAGGAGGTGATGTGAGAGGTAGAGGGAGGAGGTAGAGGAAGAGGAAGAGAAGTAAGATGTTAAAGATGTAACAAGCTGGGACACAAAGCTTTTGAGTGCCCAGATAATGCAAGAACAAGTCAGACGAATGCAAGTGTTGCTCTAGTTGAGGGAGAAGCACCAGCAGCAACAGTGACAGAAGAAGAAAATATACCAGAGAGAGGAGAATCTTTGGTAGTTAATAAAATTTTGCTCAAGCCAGCAAAGGAGGTAGTTGAACCATCATAAAGAAAGACTTTTTTCATGACAGAGTGTAAAGTCCAAGGGAAATGTTGCCAAATGATCATTGATAGTGGCAACACTGATAATCTGGTCTCTCCAGAAGTGGTGGAGAAATTGAAGCTAAAGGCAATGAAACATACAACACCTTACAAGATTTCATGGTTGCAAAAGGGACATCAACTGTTAGTAAATGAATAGTGTGAAGTGGAATTTCAAGTGTGCAAGTATAAAGATAAAATTGTATGTAATTTGATGCCAATGGATGTGTGTCACATATTTCTTGGAAGACCTTGGCAATATGACAGAGGAGGCATGCATTATGGGAAAAGAAACACCTACAAGTTTGGAAAGGATGGTGTCAACCATATGTTGCTGCCTCTATAAGAAGATGTACCAGGAAATAAGACTGATCCAAAAACTTTGTTACTAGGAGGAAAGGAATACTTGAAGCATATTGAAGAGAATGAGGTAAATTTTGTTGTAATTTGCAAGCCCAAGGTAATAATGACTTCTACTAAAATTTCTGATTTACCCATTGAAATTCAAGAAATGTTGGAGCACTATTGTGATATTATTGTTGATGATTTTCCAAATGAGTTGCCACCCATTAGAAGAATTAACCATCATATAGATTTGATTCTTGGAGCAAATCTACCTAAAAAAGTAGCCTACAAAATGACTCCTACAAAAAATGAAGAGGTTAGGAAGTAGGTGCAAGAATTGCTTGACAAAGGGTTGATCAGAGAGAGCTTGAGTCCTTGCGCAGTACCAATACTGCTGAGTCCAAAGAAATATGGAGGCTAGAGAATGTGTATAGATTTAAGAGCCATCAATGAAACCAAAATCAGGTATAGATTTCCATTACCTAGAATTGATGATTTAATGGATTGCTTGAGTGGAGCAAATTATTTTTCAAAACTAGATCTTAAAAGTGGGTATCATTAGATAAGCATAAGAGAAGGGGATGAGTGGAAAGCCACTTTTAAGCAAATGAGAGATTATATGAGTGGAGAGTAATGCATTTTGGGTTGTCAAATGCACCAAGTACATTTATGAGACTCATGAATGATGTTTTTAAAGATTTCATTGGTAAATTTGTAATAGTATATCTAGACGATATATTAATTTACCAAGTATAAGGAAGAGCATATGAGGCATTTGAATCATGTCTTACAAAGGCTGCAGTAGGAGAAATTATTGCTGAATTTGAAGAAGTGCTCATTTAGGAAAGAGGAGCTAGTGTACTTGGGTTTTGTTATTTCTACTGAAGAGCAGAAGATGGATCCAAAGAAGATTAAGGAAATCATAGAATGACCTTCACCCAAGAGTGTTTTTGAGGTAAGAAGGTTTCATGGTCTTGCTAGCTTTTATAGAGAGTTCATCAAGATTTTAGTAAGATTAATTAACCAATCATTGAGACCATAAAGAAGGACAAACAACCATTTAGATGGATTGTTGAAGCAAAGAAGAATTTTCAGTTGTAAAAAAGAAAATCACTGAAAAGCCTATTTTGGTTTTACCTGATTTGAGTAAGCCTTTCCAAGTGAAGTGTGATGTTAGCGAAGAAGCAATTGGAGGATTTTTAAGCCAAGAAGATAGACCAATAGCCTATTTTAGTGAAAATTTGAATGATTCAAAAAGGAAGTATTCTTCTTATCATAAGGACTTCTACGCAGTTGTGCAGTCATTAAAAAATGGAGGCATTATCTAATGTCAAAAGAATTTATCCTTTATTCAGATAACAATGCACTACAGTTTATAATGTAGCAGCCAAAGCTCAGTCAGAAACATGCCAAATGGGTAGAATATCTTCAAGGTTTCCATTTTGTTTTGAAGCATATAAATGAGCAATCAAACAAAGTTGCAGATGCCTTAAGTAGGATGAATGTATTATTTCAAGAGAGTCAAATCCAAGTGTTGGGTTTTGATATTCTTAAAGAATTGTATGAAATAGATCCATATTTTAAAGAGGCATTTGAAGCTTGTAAAAATCCTTTTTTGATGGATAGGAGTAAATGGTTGGATTACTTCTTACAAGATGGATTGTTGTTTAAGAAAAATCAGTTGTGCATACCAAACTGTTCAACGAGGGAGAATTTAATAAAAGAAAAACATAGTGGAGGACTTGCAGGACATTTTGGTGTAGAGAAGACTTAAGAGCAGCTAAACAAATTTCATTTCTGGCCGAAAATGAAATCTGAAGTGGAGAATTATGTAAAAACTTGCAAAATCTGTCAACATGCAAAGGGAAGAAGCCAAAACACAAGTTTGTATATCCCATTACTAATTCCAAATAGGCCTTGGGATATGGTAAGTATGGATTTTGTTTTGGGTTTACCAAAGACTCAAAGAGGTAATGATTCAATTTTTGTTGTAGTGGACAAATTTTCAAAAGTGGCACACTTTATTCGATGTTATAAAACTAGTGATGCTTCTCACATTGCTAATTTGTTTTTTAATGAGGTTGTAAGATTACATGGGTTGCCTAAGAGTATTGTCTCAGACATGGATTCCAAATTTGTTGGAAATTTCTGGAGGACATTATGGAAGAATCTGGGAATTAAATTAAGTTTCAATTTTACCTATCATCCACAAACTGATGGACAGACTGAAGTTGTGAACAGGAGTTTGGGCAATGTTTTAAGGAGCCTTAATGCAGAACATCCAAAGCAGTGGGATCAAGTATTGGCACAAGCTGAATATGCATATAATGACTTACCTAACAGGAGTACAGGACAGATTCCATTCCATATTGTTTATGGAATGCATCCAAGAGGAGTAGCTGAGTTAAGAAACTTGGAACAAAAAGAGATGAGAAGTGCAGAGGTTGAAGATTTTGCTTCAGAAATGCAAGCAATACATGAACCAGTGAAACAACAGCTGCTGGATAGCAACATTAAGTAAAAAACTAGAGAATACATGAAAAGAAGAGAGGTGAACTTTGAAGTTGGAGATCTGGTTTTAGCACATCTCAGAAAGGAGAGGTTTCCAAAGAGGGAGTATAATAAACTAAAGTTCAAAAAAATTGGACCGTGCAGAGTGTTGAGGAAATTTTCTGCAAATGCCTATGAGATTGAGTTATCCCCTGATGTTGGAATATCACCAATTTTTAATGTTGCGGACCTGTACAAGTATGAAGGTGAAAATGCAAATGATGCAACACAAGATCAAGAGACCCAAGAGATTGATTGGGTAAAACAATTACCCACAACAAAGAATTTGCAGCCAGAAAGAATTTGGGACAAGAAGGTGTTTAAGAAAACAAGGGGACAAGAGTATTTCCAGTATTTGATCAAGTGGAAGGATTAGGCGACTGCTGAAGCTACTTGGGTTACAGAAGACATGCTATAGAAATTGGGCAGTTCTGTAGATGAACCCATGGACAGGAGCCCATGAAGAATTTTGTCCTCTGGAGTCTGATGCAAGAGCATGTGTCTTGGAGGGAAGAATATTCAAACTTATTCCAAAATCCAAAAAAATCTATAGGCAAAGGAGTGGTGTCCTTTAGCTAGCAATTTCCATGCTTTCCTAGTTTAGGATAAGAATAGAATTAAAAACAAATCATCACTTATGGATAAGTTGTAACAAAGCTTTACGCTTTAAATCACTCTATGTAAAAGCATGCTTTTGTAAAGGATAATGGCTGAGAAGGATTTATCTATTGATTGTAAATAAAATAACGGGAGGCTCAGAGTTAGATTCGTTCCCCAAAGCATTATCATCTAAAGAAAAAACCTCTCTCTGCATCTAATTATATGGTTCTCTATTGAATGTTAATTATATGTGTGTATCGGTTTTAATGTCCTTTTCTGAGCCTAAATATCGATGAATTTACCTTATTCCCAATTAATATCTTGGTTGAAGCCCTTAGATTATGTTTTTCCTTGATACCATCAAGCGCAGGCTTCTTTATTGTCTTATATAATTTCGCGGCCAAAATCCTGTTTACACAGAGAAATCGTGAAATGCTTAGTCCAGACTGAGTTTTCAGACCTGAAATATTATTATGTCTGGTTTATATCCTCATCGATCCGAACCTTGTATCACATTGCAAAGTCATAAGTGGAGTGGAAGAAACCTGTGGAACCGCCCGATAAGCCCAGACCCGAAATATTATATAGTGCGTTGGATAAATTTTTGGGTCCACAAGGGTTGTCACATTTCACAGTTGAAGCGGGAGGAGTATATTGTGTGATCTTTCAGAATTGCATATAGCAATTACCAATAGCCATGTCTTATCGCATCAGAGGAATGAGAGTTGGAAGGCCCGATTTGAAAGCATCGAAAGTGTTATTGGCGTAACATGTAATTCTTTGAATTCTAAAGTGTCGATATTGTAATTCTTCGAAATTACCATGAAGACTAATTATAAACCACAACAATGATTTGGAAGCGCAATAGTGCATTTTGGTTCTTTTGGAAACAAAGGCCCATAACTGTGTATTTTTCATTTTAAATGCATTATCACTTGTTTTAAAGCAACGATAGTCTCTCTTTATAATTCCTATGGAATTATAGGCCAAAAAGGGGAAAACATACCTATTACCTTAAAGCACCAATATGAAGGTTGGAGTGTATCAGAGTGAAACTCATAAAACTTCCTATAGATGACTAATACACCTCTTGAACCAAAAGGAGGAATTTAGCCTGAAATTGAAGAAATTATAGCCAGATTTGAGAGTTTGTCCATATCAGCTGCACCTATGCCACCACAAGGAAACAAAGGGAGAACCAAGCTAAGATGTAAGGAAATGAACACATAAGAGGCTTAATAAGTCAAGACTTTACCTTTTTTAAAAGGGGCATGCTAGGGACATTAACAATAGGTTCGAATACATGCCATGTGCAAATATGTGTCAAGTGCTAATGTATGTCAATATGTGGCAAGCTGTTCTAGGGCATGCCAACATGCTAGGGAATTCACATGTTGTGCTAGGGCATGCCAACATGTGCTTGGGCATCCTATTCATGGCAATATGTTCTAGGTACAAATATATTTCTAAACATTAAAGGTTCCAAGGAATGTTAGTGTGTGCCAAAGCATGTCAAGGTGTGCCAGGAGTGTTGAGGAGTTCTTGGTCTCTCTCATTAATAGAATTGACATAGCTTAATTATCATAACTTCATATACAAGGAATTTTCTAGATAATAAACCTAATAGAGATGAATCATGTGTTGACTCATAGGAAAACTATATTCTCATTACTTGAGGGATATGATACACACTAATTACTCCTTAACAAATTGATTGATTCTAGAAATTTGGCCTTGGACACATAATGAAAAAGAATCCATAAAATGGTCTTAAATCATTATCTTTTGACAAACAAACAAAAAAAAAGAAACAGTCACATAATGTCATCAAAAACTCATTAGAATCAATGATGGTGAACTTTTTTTTACCATTACCAAAATTAACCAAAAAGAGAATTGGTGAGAGTCAATAAAAGATCGTCACTAGAAGTGTCACCAAAGAGAGTAATACTAATGGGCCTTTAACACACCTCACCAAAAGTGTCATTGAAAATGGCTTTGGTTACAAACCTTCAAGGATCATCAATATATGCACTTACAACAATGATTTTTAAAGGACCGTCACCATGTGCAACATTGGTGATCAACCTTAATGGTCTGTCATGGGCATGATGCTAAAAAATGACCCTTTTGTTGTAGTGACTCTTCATATTATGTATGTGTCCTTTGGAATTCCACTTTACAATACATTTTGAATAGGTAATTACATAATCAACCATAATGATGTGGCATATGATGGCTCATGACAAGACATGACATGACACTACTGACATGGACTGCATGATGACATGGAAATGGAAAGTCTTTCTTTCTTTTTGTTTGTTTTGTGTCTTCTATAATATGGGTTATGATATTCTTCTTTGTCCTCCAAATGGGTTAGAGATGAGGAGTCTTCAGCGGAACTTGATCTCCAGTTATTGTCTCAATTTGATGTCCATTTTCTTTCTCTTGATTTATGAGCTGATGAAGTTTCTTATTGCATGAAATCCTTCTCCATATCCTTTGTCATCATCATGTCATGATATGATAGAGAACCTGAATCTGAAATTCACTCATGACTAGACAACATTAGTCTGATAAACCCCTAGTATAAGGAGATGCATCATCATCTATTAACTAAGTCGAAAACCATCTGATGAGATGAGGGAGAGGCTCAGTGACTATGTAGTTGTGCAATTCAAGCAATCAAGGGTGAAGCTTGAGCCTTGAGACTAAACAATGCATAGTTCAGACTGGACTGAGCAAGAATATTGCAAAGTTTTGGGAGTTAGTGAGACAGTTTGAGGAGTTTTGTACTGTTTCAACCAACTGCATAGTTCTAGAAAGTAGTGGAGGCTAGGTGACTGCATAGTTGCATAGCATAGGAGATCAAGGGTTGGGCTTAAGTTCTGAGACTATGCAATGCGTAGTTCAAACTTGGCTAGAGGGCATGATTGCACAATTTTGGAGGCGAAGGCCCGAGTTTGAGCAAACAAATTGTGAAATACACAGTACTAGAAAGACAAGAGGCCACATGATTATGAAGTTGGACATTTCAGGAGACCAAGACTGATTCTTGAGGATTGAGACTATGCAATGCATAATGCTAGCTTCTCTGGAGAGAAAGATTATGGAATTCTGGGACTTAACATCTAGGCTGGAGCACTAAGGTTGTGAAATGTGTAGTCCTGGGAGGCAACGAATACACATTGTGCAGTGCCAAGAGACAAGGTTACTACTTGAGGACTAAGACTGGATGAGGCTAAGTGGCCTTATCAACAATTTTTCTAATTTTGCTAAGTGTTGGATCAGTGAGGGGAAGTTGAATAAAAGTAAGACTTGAACATGATCACATAATTAGTTCACTTGATGATGCAACATGGAACACTCAGAACACATGAAAAACATAATTTCCTCAATGCAACAACTTTGGTTCAACTCTTACCAAGTCTGACACAAAAGATACACGTTGTGACGAAGGTGATGAAACTTGTGCAATAGTATTTGAATGCAATATCCTACCTTACCAACCATCAATAGTATAGAGAAGTAAATGTCACATTGAATACTATTACTCAATTTTTATTTTTATTTTATTTTTGTTTTACTCATAATATGACTAACTTAGCTATCGTGTAATCATGTTCCTTCAACTATTTCAATGTAATAATATAGCATAAGAAGTTAGGTATAATTTTCCCTTAATGCCAACTCCAAAACACATTTCCTCTCAAGTTTAAAAGATCATAACATGTGCTATTTTCATACTTATAAATGGGTTCTAAGTAAGAGTGGAAATAAATTCTACCATAATTCCATGTGCAAATATTAATCTAGATCAACCTATTTGATTTCCTAGATTATGCTAAATAAGCTTCATTTATTGACTCTTGATATCATAACCACAAAAGTATTATACTTCTTTTACAAAAACCACATATATGTGTATGAGTATTAACCTACCTATAGCAAGGTAACTGAGGGAAGGATATGTCTATCTTCATCAATAAATCTAATAAATATGATATTTTTATGAAATAGAATCACAAAATATATTGACCCAACAACATTTCCAAATTCATCAATTAAAATTCCCAATCCCAATTATTAAGGCAATGCTATGATCATGAGAATTATATAATGAATGTTGAAACAAAAGCAACTACTGTTACTAATTCAGAAGCATGTTATTCTTCAAAAAGTGTCATGTAAAACAATGAAACTGCAAAAATTGGGCACAAGTAGCTTTTTTCTACAGTCATTGAAGCACAAGAATGCACCCACGAACATATGCAGCTCAGACAAAACTTGTTATGCTCACTTGCACAAAGTCTTACAAAAATTCACTATAAAATTGTTTCCAACAACCCCCTTTTTCTATGAAATATTTAGGTAATAAAAGTAACAACAATCCTATTCTCTATTCACATTTCAGCAAATTATTAAATTAATTTTCACGTTCATACCAAAAACTTGCAGACATAAGAAGCTACATCCATGAAATGGTCTATTCATAAATTTCTAGTACATAAAAAATATGGTAAGTAGGATTTTTACTCTAGCAATTTATATGCACAAACACTGCAACCATTCATGTCTTTCGACAAACACTTTGCATGACGGTAAGTAGGAATTTTACCCCAACAATTTATATGCACAAAAACTACAGCCATTCATGTATTTTGACAAACACTTTGTATGATGGTAAGTAGGGCTTTTACTTTAACAATTTATATGCATAAAAACTACAACTATTTATGTCTTTTGGCAAATGCTTTCCATGATCGTAAGTAGGACTTTTACTCTAACAATTTATATGCACAAAAACTATAGCCATTCATGGATTTTGACAAACACTTTGCAAACATGCAATCTACAACCATTAAGACATTTTGACAAACACTTTGCAAGAATGCAATCTACAACCATTGAGGCATTTTTCCGAACACTTGGAAACAATGAATTTGAGATTCTTCTTCGACCTATTCAACTCAGAAAATTCAAAAATTGAAAATTCAAATGTTGGCATCCTAAAACCGAGACTAAACAACCTTAGTTTTTCATCAAAAACTCAAAAACATACGGATATAATTGACAACAACAATATGTAAAATTGTCTTGATTTACGATCAGGGTTCTGCAAAGTACTTTTTTGGAATCAAATGGGGGGTTAAATTCCCAAATTGCACGGATACCCCTTGATGTTGAGTGGAAAAGTAATAGAACATTCCAAAGATGCGATTTATTAAAACAACAACAACAACAACAAAAATTCCTACTATCTCATTTATCACTTTTTCAAACACTTAGTGTGCAAACATCCTCTGCAGTTGTACATGGAGGAAAAAAAACTCAAATTTATGATAATATGGTATTTTAGTCAACTCATGGCAACCTGCAATGGACAAAAATTCATTAGAAAAAAAACTTAAAACTTTGGCAACACATTATTGTTTTAATCCCCTTGCATGTACATTTGCAACTACAATTACCATTCATTATTGGTTAGCTCATAAATAAATCTGTAAACATATTCATAAAACATTCAAAAGTAGTGATTTCCAATGAATTTTAAAGTTCTACAACACTTTCAAATTAATAATAAAATAAATTTCAAGAATGCTTATGAACCATCTAGTTTTCCTCCCAACCATATCCAGTGAGAACTTGTTCCCCTACAACCCTTGAGTTGTAAGAGCTCACAAATAGTACTAAAATATAGCAGTAGAGAGATATCTAGGGCAAGCTGAGGAAGATAAGTTTCCCTTCCTCCCAACACCACTAATGGTTAGCTCCACCAGGTAGAGCTACATAGTAATTTAGATTAGGAATTTCAAAATCATTTCGAAATAAATTTGCCACTCTCCAAGTCTCTCACTCTCATAATATTTTTCAAATCTCTCCAACTCTTGGTATCACAATGTACCTCCCCCCCCAAAGTGAGAATACATGAGACACATATATAGGAGGAGCACTAAATGCTTGTCATAAATGAGGACTAATATGCATGCATTCTACCCATTTAGAGGGGTGTAACTCATGCCATTAAAGAGAGGTATGCATGCCTTAGTTAAGGATAGTGTAACTTATGCATTAAAGAGAGTGTAAGAGGAATCTTCTATGACATGTCTTTAATGAGTTGAAGAGGAATATGCCATTCTTTGATGAGTGCATAAAATAGAGTGTAATGTATTATTAAAAGAGAGAGATTTACATAGAGCCATGAGAGTCATCAAGGAGAGAGGTGTGAAGTGATTGAAGAGATGAAGGTGACTTGTAATTCTCTTTTAATAATAATATCATTGTCTCATAAAAGACAATAATAATATTAATAATATTGAGGATTAATTCGAGTTTGAATTATTAGGATTGATTAATGATAAGTTAAGTGACTTTCCTTCAACTACTTGATTGCCAATTTATGTAAGATGATTTACTATTTTGGGAATTCATGCTTGAGATGCTATATATGACTTTCTATTTTTAGAAATTCCCTCTAGGATTGTTAGAAAAGAGGTTTTATGAAGGAAATTCATCCCTCAGCTTCCCATGAGTGGTATTTTTCTTCCGGAAAATAGGGATTTCGTACCCATATTGCATGCATATGTGTGCGTTAGTAGATTGAGGACTTTGCACCCTTATCTACTCTAAAGGTCCAAGATTCCACACCTTAATTTTTTAAATATTCAAGACTCCATGCCCTAAACATTTTATTATAGATACAAGACTCCACGTCTTTATCGTTCATGGATTTAGGACTCCGTGCCCTGATTTCCATGGCTTCTAATCTACTCTACTTTGAAACTCCATGCTTCACCTTAAGGTACTGATTATGAGATCATACCCATCTGATGGTTCATTAGTAAGGCCTTGTTACAAGACCTGCACACATCATAATCTAATAGATCAAAGGAATCATTGAATTTCATAATTGACTTATTCACATTTTACCAAAGATTGTGCATGACTTCCACAACCATTTTGGTTCTAGAGAAATGACTTCCGCAGCCATTTAAAATTTGAACCTCCTTGTTTGAAAATAACCATGTTCCATATCACATCTTGCTCAATACAATATTAAGCATATAAAAATCATAAAAAGCATGTATCATGACTTCTGCAGTCAGTTATAATTTGAGCATCCTTGTTTGCAAATAACTAGGTACCTGCCACAACTTGCTCATTACAAGATTAAACATAAATAATCATATAAATCATGTATTATCCATAAATCATAATTAACCATATGTTCCACATAACCATGATTATCCATGGATTTATGTGTCTCAATCCT
The DNA here is from genome assembly GCA_000404065.3 of Pinus taeda. Classification (NCBI taxonomy): domain Eukaryota; kingdom Viridiplantae; phylum Streptophyta; class Pinopsida; order Pinales; family Pinaceae; genus Pinus; species Pinus taeda. The sequence goes on along the minus strand of APFE031424203.1, from coordinate 17,027 downwards.
GAATCATCATCCATGTCATACACATGTTGCCAAACTAAGATACCAAAAGAGAAAACATTGATTATATTTTCTTAACCAAAATCAGTTCTTTACACACAACCATAGATATTATCCTAAGAACACAGCAAGTAGGTGACCCAAACCAAGTCTATAACATACAAGCAAGTACATAAGTTTCTCATGCATATTATTATATCATTATATCAAAATCACCCTCTGTAAGTGCCATCAAAGCTATCTCACGAAGAAGGGACACTACATACTCCCCCTCTTGGGCTAAACTTGGCCCAAAGTTTTTCCTACAGTCATAAGATACTTAGTTATTTCCTATTCTCCTATCACTAAGGTGTTAACCTTATGTATATGTATTTGATACATTTTTCTTCATGCCAAACCATAGTTTAACGTTTTCTAAATTGGAAGCAACTCCATGAAAACCCAAAACATACCATTCTTAAACATGTAGAAAATATATCCATGCCATATTAGGCATGTTTCTATTTAAAATGCCAAATATTTCTATATCAAAACCAACCATACAATTTATAGTACCACATAAAAATACTATTTTATGTAATTTATATGACATCTAATTAAGATATCTATAATATTTTGATATTCTACTCGTTCTTTTTCATAGTCTACATGAATCCTACATGTGTCATCTTCTTGGTTCTATCGTACATTAGGCTTACCAAGCTATAAATAGCTCATACATTGGTTGTAAAAAAAAAACAATAATGGTCCATCCCATCTGACAATCAAATTTTCATACAAGAAGCATAAATTTTTCCACATACAATTTCTAGTGAAACTATGTAACAAAACATGTAGTCATATATAAAACCCATTCTTACATCTCACTTAATTTATGTCTTCTCAATCCAAGTTTCCCCTTTTCATTCCATAAGTCATTCTTGAAATCAAAATATTTAGGATCTACCTATAGTTTTTACTAAATACTTAATCTTTAGGAAAAATTACAATTTTAGGTTTAAGACACCATATTTTTTAACTAACAAGCTAAAGTTCCATACAGTCCTCATTTACCCACTTTTGTATTATAGATCATTCCTTTAATTCCCATAATCTTCATTATTGTTTACTTCTCTTACTTGAGAATCAATTATGAATGATTCAATTAGAAGATATTCATTCCAAAAATAATTAAATATATCTTTTCTAAAGTGGCTTGTAATCAAGAACAACTTTTGTAATTATGCAAATACAATATCTATATTGTTGAATCTATCTTGATAATTATAAGTCAACTTGTTTTCCCACTGTAAAATCACTCGTAATTTCTATTCAATAATTAATCAATCCATTTGGTTTCATGTCTTATTCCTCACTATTAATACATACACACAAACAAAAAAAAGCAAGTTATGAAAACCATACATTTCTATAATTATGAAGAATCTTGTTGATTTTAAATAAGCTTTAGAGTATCATAAAGACATTTCTAGCCTAAGGATAAGTTTTTTTTTTATTTTTATTTTTTATTTTTTTATTTTTTATTTATTTTTTAACTACCTCTCAAAAGATTATAACCTTTTGCGGGATCACTAACTACTCATACAACTATATATCCAAGAACAAAAGTCCTAAATCCTTCAATCCCTTCCATTCCACATATAATAAAATCATATTAGGCTTCTAAATCAAGCAAGAATTCCAATTCATCAAAATGTGATCTCACTCTCCTTCAATTTCTACCTCCAAAAATATCACTTCTTGTAAAACAAGAACTCAACTAAGCTTTTCATTAATTACATACCTTTTTCTTTAAGTTCAAATAAAAAAAAGTTCTCACTGCACAAAATGTTTATCTTCTAAACATGTTAAACCTCCTTTCTATATATAGGAGTCTAAGGAGTCACAATATAAACTAGCTGACCTAACAATAATAATATAAAGCCACAAAAATACCAATAGAGGGATTCTATGGGGCACAGTAATAATAATATGGGGACAATAGGTGCACAACAATATTAATAAGGGATACAACTACAATAGTAATGGGGTAATCACTAGTATTATAGGGACCTAACATGCCCCTCTCCTTCAAAAAAGTGATGTCCTCAACGCTTGAGTAGTTCTGGATGCTTTTGTATAAAATTTTCATCCTCCCATGTGGAATCTTAAGTGGATAAGTTCTTCCACTTGATAGGATACTTTGAAATTGATCGATTTCATAGCTGTTGAGTTATTGTTTATGTGATTACTTCCAGTTCTAATATAATTTTTCCTTCCTCGTCAAGTTCTAGCAATATTGTTTGAACTGGGAGCTTGTCACCTATAACCTTATTTAAACATGAAACATGGAAAAGAGGGTGCAATTGAGAAGTTGCAGGAAGCTCCAAATTGTATGCCATAGTACCAATCTTTTGCAACACCTTGTATGGACCATAAACCTTTGGTGATAATTTATTATCCTTCTTAGATTTCTTGAGGGACATTTGCTTATATGGTTGTAGCCATAGGAATACTCAATCACCTACATCAAAACTTCTTTTGCTGCGATGTTGATTTGCCCGTTGTTTCATTATATTCTATGCCAACACAGGCTTATCCTTTAAGAGTTGGAGGACTTGTTGTTGATGTTCAATGTGATGTTACACTTCTTGAACCTTAGAATTTTCTCTTAAATATGATGTGATAGATGGTGGCTGATATCCATAAAGTGCCATAAATGGGCTCATTTTTGTTATTGTATGGAAGGAAGTGTTATACCATAATTCAACCAGAGGCAATGATTTGACCCATTGTGTCCATTTGTTAGATACAAAGCAACGAAGATATCCTTCCAAACATTTGTTTACTATCTCAGTTTTCCCATCAGATTGAGGATGATAAGATTAGCTATGAGCTAACTGAGTACCAAGAAAGGAAAATAATTTTGTCCAAAATTTCCAGTGAAAATGGGATCTTTGTCACTTAAAATAATCTTTGGGTTTCCATGTAACTTTTGAATTGTTTCCATAAATGCAGTAGAAATTGTACTGGCTTTAAATGGATGTGATAATGCACAAAAGTGTGCATACTTGGTAAGTCTGTCAACTACCACCATGATGACACTCTTTCCCTCAGACTTGGGTAAACCTGTGATAAAATCCATGAAACCTCCTCCAACGTTGGCTTGGAATGGATAAAGGTTGTAATAGACTTGGTGTCTTAATTGTTTCAACTTTATTTTGTTGGCAAACCAAACATTCCGCCACAAAGTTTTGAATATCTGATTTAAGGCCATCCCAAAA
>APFE031424203.1:0-12722 GCA_000404065.3 Pinus taeda | reverse complement strand
CACTTCTTCGTCATTCTTCTATTCCTCCCTTGCTTCGTTTATCCAATCTGGTTGGATAATAGAAATGGCGCAAAACAATGCTTCCACATCCTCATCCTTTCTTGAGAGTGCATCTGCCACCACATTTTGCTTCCCTTTTTTGTAGATGATTTCAAAGTCATAACCCAACATCTTTGTGACCCACTTTTGTTTCTCTTCAGAGGATATCTTTGTTCTAAAAAGTATTTAAGGTTATCATGATCCATTTTTACCTTGAAGTGTCTTCCCATTAGGTAGGGTCACCATTTCTTAAGTGCATGGAGTATTGCCAACATTTCCTTCTCATAAATAGCTTTGTGTAAAAACTTTCCCTTGATTGGACGACTTCCAAAAGCAATGGGTCCTTCATCTTGCATTAAAACAACACCAATTCCATTTCCTAAAGCATCACATTCCACAATAAAGGTTTTTGTGAAGTCCGATGTAGCTAAGACAGGTGCTTGGCACATTGCCTCTTTAAGATGTTCGAAGGCCTTTGTTGCTTCTGGAATCCATGAAAATGCATCTTTCTTCAATAGTGTTGTTAGAGGTGCTGCTCCCATAATTCTTAACAGACCTGCGATAATAACCTGTCAACCCGAGAAATCCTCGCAGATGCTTTATGGATGTGTGGATTCTTCATTCCTTAATGGCTTTATTTTTGCTAGGGTCTACCTTAACTCCTTCATGAGATACAATATGACCCAGATATTCCACGTCTTGTACTTCAAAGAAACATTTGGATCTTTTTGCATATAATTGTTTTTCCTCCAATAGTTGCAGCACCCTGTCAACATATTCAACATGATCCTTCGAAAACTTGTTGGAGATTAGTCTATCATCAAAGAATACTAACACAAATTTGCTAAGGAATGGTTTGAAAATTGAATTCATCAAAAACCTTCAAATGTATAAGGTGCATTGGTAAGGCCAAAAGGCATGACCAAAAATTCATAATGACCCTCATGAGTTCTAAATGTTGTTTTTGGAATTCCTTCAGTCTTCATTCTGATTTGATGATATCCTGAACGAAGATCCAACTTGGTGAAGTAAATTGATCCATGCAATTCATCCAGTAATTCATCAATGACAGGAATGGGAAACTTATCTTTAATAGTGAGCTTGTTGAGCTCCCTATAATACGGACACATGCACCATGATCCATCCTTCTTGTGCACCAATACTACTGGAGCAGAGAAAGAACTTTGACTAGGTTGAATTATACCAGCCTCTAGCATTTCTACAACCATACATTCAATTTCACTCTTTTGGGCATAGGGATATTTGTACGGCCTAATATTTGGAGGAGAACTTCCTAGAATCAGATGAATAGCATGATCATAATCACGAATATGTGGGAGACCTTTGGGAGTCTCAAATACCTTGGAATGAGTGTCCAAGACTTTTTGGAGATCTGGAGAAATAGATGATTCCAATGTGGAAACATCTACTGAACATAATTGTGCAATTACACCTCTTTGTTCCTTTTTTAGAAACTTTCTCATACCGTTAGAGCTGATTATCTTTCCTGGTTTCCCAGCAATACACCTTAATTCAACTTCCTTTCCTTCCATAGAAATTTTCATGAAAGGTTCTTGAAAATTAAAATCCATTGTAGCCATTGGACTCCTAGTACAACATCAGCGCCTCCTATTTGAATGGAAAGCATTGGGCGAGTCAATACATATTCTCCCATGGAGAGCTTGATATTATGGCACTTTATAGAGTAACTTATCATTCCTCCATTTGAAACCATCACTTGACACTATGGTGCTAGATATAGGAAGCAATTCAATTCTTTTTCTATGTTACATTGAATAAAATTGTGGGTACTTCCTGAATCAATCAACACTATTACCTTTTTCTTCTTGATTTGTCCTTCTATCTTGATGGTTTGAGGAGTGGTAATTCTAGCCAATGCATTACAAGATATGGTCGGATTCATTTCTTCTTTATCTAGGCTTTGTTCCTGGAGTATATCCTCTTCTTTTGAGCTTTCTTACTACTTTTATTCTTCCTCTTCACAATCGATGTAGAATAATTACTTCTCAGCACACTTATAACCTTTAGTGTATTTGTTACCATAACTGTAACAAAGCCATTTTTCTCTTTTTTCTTCCAATTGTTGTGGTGTCAACCTTATAGGTTGTGGAAGACACTTCCATCTTTATAGTTGTGAGTGGTATGCTTCCTGGATGCCATAATTTTGCTTTCCATTTTTCATGCTAACCTGAATTCCTTCTCTAATGAATCAGGTTCCCAAAGGTGAACATCATGTTGGATATTATCCTTTAAAGTCCCTATGAACACATCAATCCTATGCTCCTCTGAAATTTTTTACCCTTATGTTCAATTTTTGGAACTCCTCAATGTGCTCCATTATTTAACCCTTTTGTTTGAGACTTATCAATTGGCTAAAAAAAGTGTTTCTTTTTGTATCCTCATAATGTGCTGTCAATTCTTCCGTAAAAATTGCCAAATTGATAATTTGTTTATGAGAGCAAAGCCATTGATGCCATACAAACTCATTTGGTTCCAAATATAAAGTTGCAATACATACCTTTTGTGTGTTTTGCACATTATTGAGATCAAAAAATTGCTCCATTTGTAATATCCATGTTTCGGGATCCTTGCCATCAAACATCCTCATATCGATTTTTGGAATATGGTGGGTCTTCGGTCCAACATTAGATTCTATGAAATCATGATTAACATTTCTTTTTTTCTCATCACGATTTTCCTTTACTACCCTTTCACCATTAGTAAGCATTTCTTGTAGAAACTTTGTCAAATTTGTCTTCAAATCTTCCATGTCTGTCTTCAAATCTATCTTCAAATCATCCATCTTAGCCTCCATGCCATTCATCTTAGCTTCCACACCCTTTATCTTAGATTCCACGCCATTTATCTTAGATTTTGTTAGCTTTTGTGAGACTGAAATTTGTTGCACTTGGTCTTGTAATTTTGATATATCATGGAGCATTTCTTCCTCTTCTTCATGAGTCATTCTAGAGATTTCAGGTTGTTTACTAGGTGCTTGCATTTTATTTCCTCAGGGCATCAGTTACCGATAATAATGCTCTACTATGCCCTTTGAATTGATCAAAATAATTTTTCAAACCAAGCTTAAGAAAAAATTTAAAAAAAATTACACACCTTTTTTCACTTTGTAGGAGATCGATATTGCCTCTAATGTATCTCTGAAATTTCGGATCATCTAGTTCTGAAATTGTGATGTGCAGTAGCCCTCTGTGTCCTCTTTCCAATGCCACCAGTCTGATCCAAACTGGATTCTCCAAGGAAGAGTTATGCCAAATCTCCCACAGTGACCTAATTATAGACTAGTTCAGTAGAGTGAAATTGTACGACATGCCACGAGTCACTGTTTCGACCTTTTTCCCTAAAAAATAAAGACAAGAAACTATAGTCTGTCCTCTTTTTGTACCTTCTTATGAAATTTCAATTCGATGCTCAAAGAGAAAGTTATGAAAATATTTCCAGATCACCTGTTTGGAATGTAATTCAGGAGTCTGCAAAAAGACCATCTTCCTCTGATCATATCTCAAATATAGCGCAAAAAGATCTAAAGTTCGGACCCAAGGTTCAGTGCGATTTCTTCTCAAATTGGTTTTTCTTTTTTAGTTTCTGAAACACCGCAGAAAAAAAGATTATAGTGAAAATTCCACGATCACCTATTTGGAGCAACGAAACCCTAGAATCCAAAGCTCTGATACCAAATGTTATGAAGCTAGCTCAAAAAAAGATAGAATGGATAGATCAACACCTTAGAATTCAACCTCTTCAAGGGGGAAACCTCCTTTACATTACATAAATGAACAATTCTTGGATGATTCAAATGACAAAACCTCCTTTCTATATATAGGAATCAAAGGAGTCACAATATAACCCAGTCGACCTAACAATAATAATATAAAGCCACAAAAATAACAATAGAGGGAATCTATGGGGCATAGTACTAACAATATGGAGACAATAGGGGCATGACAATATTAATAAGGGACACAACTACAATAGTAATGGGGTAATCACTAGTATTATAGGGACCTAACACCTAACCAGCTAGATTACAGTTGGGTCACTGGACATTTCGAGGTAGAGAAAACATTGCCAGTACTGCGGAAGTATTTTTATTGGTTGAACATTTGACTAGATGTTGGGAAGTACATCTGATCCTACACTGCCCATGCCATTTCCAAATTGACCATCAAGAAGAAATGCCTATATACTCCCATGCCTACTACTAGTCTACCTTAGGAATCCATCTCCATGGATTACATGTTGAGCCTTCCTTCTACTAAGCATGGCAATAATTGTATTTTCGTGGTCGACGATAGATTCTCTAAGATGGCCATTCTGGCAGCCTGCAAGAAGAGTATAATGGCAAATCCACTGCTAAGCTCTTCTTTAAATGAGTGTGGGTACATTTTGGGATCCCACAATCCTTATCTCAGATTAGGACAACAGGTTCCTAAGTACATTTTGGTCAAGTCTCTGGTCGATGTTGGATACTAAGCTCACTAAGTCCATGACTTTCCAACCCCAAATTGATGGCTAAATAGAGGTCATCATAAGATGATCATACACATTTTACGTATGTAAAACTCAAAGCATCCATAGACATGGGATGTAATCCTCCCCTATGTCCAACACAACTACAAGAGAGATATCAATAACTCAATTGGCCACAACTCATTTTCAGGTGGGATTGGGATTCCAGCCACTATATCCCATTGAAATGGTCATCCTATTTGCAACCACTCAGGCAGATTCAGCTCATGTCTAGTCTGAAGCTGATAGGGCTATTAAATTCACTGAACACATTCGACACATTCGCCAAGAGGTCCATGACATATTGGATAGAGCCAATGCTAAGTACAAGCAGCATCATGATCAAAATCGGGTGCCACACAAGTTCCAGGTGGGCGACAAAGTTTGGTTACATCTAGGAGTGTCTCGCTAGGCCCCACCGCAAACTTTTCTTGTTCCGGTATGGGCCTTACAAAATCACTAAGGTTGAAGGGAACAATTCTTTCGAGCTCAACATCCCACCATTCCTTGGCCTGCGTCCTGTGTTCAATGTGCACCAAGTTCGACCATACTTTCCGCCATTACTGGACACATCAAACATTGTAGAACAACTCAAACCAACCGAGTTAAACCCATATTGCATGGAACATGCCAGTACTAATCTGATCATGGACACATAGATTAAGAACAATCACTAATAGAAGATCCAACTATATCGTGTTGTCAAAATTGGCTAACTCCGCACCAAGGCAAGTTGCTCTGGACCAAGATCAGAAGAAGTTTCCCCATCTCATGGGGGCACTCAATGTAATGGGGACCATTGCTTCCTAAGGGGGGAGGACTGATCTAGGTGGATATTGGTGGCCACTCGCCTTTCCACTTGGAGCCCCAACAACATCTCTTTCAGTTTTTTAGTTTCTTTAATTGTAGCACAATTTACTATTTTTGGTAGTTTTTCGGGTCCTGAACTTCTGGAGTCATTTTGAGGCACTCAACAATGTTTTTATGGAAAACGACAAGACTAGAAAAGTCCCAAACTATAATGCAATTTTTTTCAGCCTTCTCCTTGAGATATTCGAAACAAGGTATAATGATAGCCAAATGAAGAGCTTATGCCAAAGTTACGACCACAGGAAATTGATGTACCAATTTACCCAAATGGGGCCCACGGGTTTGGTATTTCATCTCCTAAGGTTTGTTTTTTTGGATGTTTAGGGTTTTCCATTGCTTCTGAATAAAAAGTAGGCTTGTGACCCTCATTGTAACACAATTGAGAGGCATGTAGCTACCACATATCTTCTCAATGATAAGCTGCCATCACCCACGCTAGTTCATTTTTATTTCTATATGTGCGCATATTTCAGTTCTTTGATATTAATGAAATGAAATTTTATTTTTGTTGCATCTCTGTGTATATTGGTATTTCTATATATTGTTGAATTCCTGTATAAGTCCATATCAGTGGTATTAGAGCGGTCTGCTATTTCTTTATTTTTCTTTGCATGTCCCCAACGAGGTCAGGGTATAAGGAGTTAGGGCTCGATCTGGTTGAACCTTCGTAAGACTAGCCTCGCAAAACCTGATGGCCTCCCATGGCAGAATAAAAGAAAGATGAGGGGCCAAGAGATCCTTTCAAAATACTACTATAGGAAGCCCTTGAGTGACAGAGGAAAGCTATGATGGATAACTTTTCCTAAATCCTTCGACGGTTACCCGTAGGTGATGTATCTTCATCAAACAGCCACTTTGGAGGCGCCAATCCTTTTAAGGTACAAGTCAAATTTGATATTCCCATGTTTGAGGGCTTGAGAGATGTAGATGCCATAAATAAATGGTTAAATTTTTTGGAAGGGTATTTTTTAGTTCATGAATTTTACAATCGGGAAAAAATTACTTTGGCACTTCTCAAAGCTGCCCCACATGTCAAGGACTGGAGGGAAACCTACTGTGAACAAAAGGACGAGAGGGAATCCTCACTGTTTTTATTCTCACCCACCTGGAATTCTTTCTGAGATGCCATCAAGAAACAATATTGCCTTGTCGGGAGCTATGAATATAAATACATAAAGTGGACACACTATGGTAGGGAAGGGACTAAGATGTGCCAGTGTTTACAAATGTTTTCCATACCTTTCGCACGAAGTTGGATATCAAGGATTTTGAGCGACATTTTGTAATGAAGTACCATGGCTATCTACACAAGTACAATCCAGGACCAAATGGAGTTCTTGGACATCTTCTCGCTTAGCACGATGTACCGATACTCTGTCAATATTGAGTAGAAGTTTAAACAAAAGAAGCGAGACTTTGGATCTATGAATCCGAAGCAAGGAAAAGGCATTCCCAAACCATAGAGCAAGGGACAAATCCAAGGTGGTGCAACCCTGGACAATCCGTCGATGGCGCCAGCAAAGAAAAACACCACGAATGCAAAGAAGGACATGGGGAAATGGTGTGAGTTCCATAAGAGCTCCATTCATAACACGAGTAAGTACCAGGCTGAGCCGTCACTGGTGTTCGAGCTGAAGGATTTTGAATCAAACGCATGTTCCAACTCTAAGTCGAAACTTGGCAAGGAGAATGAAAAAGGGAAGCAGATCATTGGTGCAGAGCCTAGTACCACTATGGCCACCACTAAGATCTAGAAGAATGAGCCTAAAAATCCAGAGGACAGGAAATGCCTATTGCACTCACAAATGTGGGTGAAGGGTTCTCCACTGTAGTTCATTATGGACAACAGGATCCAAAAGAACATCATTTTAGCAAATATCATGAAGCGGCTCGGTCTATCGACAACAACACATCCACAGTCTTAAACCATCGGTTGGCTTCACCAAGGAATAGATCTTTGTGTCAGCCAATAGTGCCACCTTCCATACAACATCAAGCCTTTCACTGATGAGGTAATGTGTGATGTTTCTCCTCTTGAAGTTTGTGATCTATTATTAGGACAACCATAATTATGGAAGTGGCATGCTGTAAATGGTTCTAGACCTCGCTCCAAGATTATTACTTTGGGTGATAAGTTTTACAAGATACTAGAGGTAGCCCCACCTACCACCATCTCTTTGATCACTGCAAAGCAATGTAGTAAGATCATTTCCAAGACCAGGAAGTTTGTTTTCCTTATGATTTGCCCTCAGGGCAAGAAGAAGGTTGTTGCCATGACATCCAAACAGGGCTCCTCTGCATAGCAACAGTAGATGGACAAGGTTGTGGAGGAGTACAAGGACATTTTTGACTCACTTACAAGCATACCTATGCACTGTTAGGTCAATAACTCCATTGATATGATCTCAAGCGCAACACTACCCAATCGAATGATCTATCAATTCTCTATTCTGGGGAATGATGAGATCAAGAGATAGATTCAAGGGCTGTTGCAGAAAGGGTGCATCAAGTTAAGCTCATCACCTTGTGGGAGCTCGATTGTATTGGTACAAAATAAGGATGGGACTTGGAGACTCTGTATTGACTATCAAACGCTGAATAAGATCACTGTCGAGAATAGGTACCCAATCCCACAGATTGATGACCTTCTGGATTAGCTCAAGGGGGGAAATATTTCAGCAAGATTGACTTGAAGTCCTTCAAATCCAAGGATGGCCTTTTCAAATGGTTGGTCATGCATTTCAGGTTGATGAATGCCCCTGCAACTTTCATGAGATTGATGGATGACATCTTGTAACCCTTCACCAATGCATTCATGGTGTTGTATTTATATGACATCTTGGTCTTCAGCCAGAGTTTGGAAGAGCACCTCCACCATATTCGACAAGTCTTTCAAACGCAACGACAACACAAGATGTGTGCCAATATGGAGAAATGCAGTTTTGGCATGACCTGGGTTAAATATTTCGGGTACATAATTGATGAGCAGGGTGTGCATGTGGACCCAACCAAGATACAATTCATTCAGGATTGGTCATCCCCAACCACTCTTACAAAGCTTTGCAGCTTTCTAGGTCCTGCCAAATTCTATCACTCTCATATCGCTTGGCCTTTAAGTAAAGTCACTAAGGGAGGAGTGAAAGCAAATTTATTTTTGTCTGAATCCCAACAGAATTAATTTGTCAAGTTTAAGCATCACTGCTGCTTTGCATCAATGATAACATTACCAGATTTGCAAGAACAATTTGAGGTCGAGACAGATGCCTTCGACTATGCTATTGGTGTGGTTCTTACTCAGCAGGGGCTTTCAATGACATATCACAGTGAGACAATTTCATACACAGTCTGAAATTATCCCACCTATGAAAAAGAGATGTATTCTATTGTGCAGGCTTACCGACAATGGAAGCATTACATTTTGGGGAAGGAAACGATCATCAACACAAACCACCGACCCCTATAGTTCATACTCACACAAGGGAAGTTGCAGAATGATCGCCATCAGAAATGGCCCACATACCTGCAATAGTTCCATTTGAATAGTAGGTACAACAAGGGAAGAACCAACTATGTTGCAAACTACCTCAGCTAACCACAGGTCATGGCTTTGACCACTTTACTTGACTTTTGTGGGCACAAGATTACGGGGTGGCCGCATCTTTACAAGAGGGATCCAAAATTCAACAACGCATACCAGACACTCCTGGAAGGTAAGCAAGTTCCAAATCTTCACCTCCAGGATACACTATTATGCCACCTGGAACACATATGTGTTCCTCTAAGCGAGTTTCCCAATATGATTTGGGAAGTGCACTATAGTCGGGTCGTTGGACATTTTAGTGTAGAGAAAACAGTGGCAGTGCTGTAAAAGTATTTTTATTGGTCAAACCTTTGACAAGATATTGGGAAATACATAAGATCCTGCATTGCCTGCGCCATTTCCAAACTAACCATCAAGAAGAAAGGCCTATATACTCCTCTGCCTACTCCTAGTCGACCCTGGGAATCCATCTCCATGGATTACATGTTAGGCCTTCCTTCTATAAAGCATGGAAATGATTGTATTTTCTTGGTCATCGATAGGTTCTCTAAGATGGCCATTCTGGCAGCTTGCAAGAAGAGTATCACAGTAGAAGCTACTGCTAAGCTCTTCTTTGAAAGAGTGTGGGACATTTTGGGATCCCACAATCCATTATCTCAGATCGGGATAACAGGTTTGTAAGTACATGTTGGTCAAGTCTCTGGTCAATGTTGGATACCAAGCTCACTATGTCCACGAATTTCCACCCCCAAATTGATGGCCAAACAGAGGTCGTCAACATGATGATTGTACACATTCTGCGTATGTAAAACTTGAACCATCCACACACATGGGATGAAATCCACTCTTATGTCCATCACATCTGCAACAAAACTCTCCATAGCTCAACTGGCCACAACCCATTTCATGTGGGGTTGGGATTCCAGCCACTATGTCCCCTTGCTGTGGCCATACCATTTGAAACTACTCAAGCAGATTCGTCTCATGTCCAGTCTAAAGTTGATAAGGCAAACAACTTCATTGAGGCTATTTCACACATCCTATAGCAGGTCCATGAGATGTTGGACAGAGCCAATGCTAAGTACAATCAATGTCATGATCAACATTGGGTACCCCATAAGTTCCAGGTGGGCGTAAAAGTTTGGTTACATCTACAAAAGGAATGCCTCACTGGGCCCCACCATAAAATTCACCCACTCCGATATGGGCTTTACACCATCACTAAGGTTGTAGGGGACAATTATTTCAAGCTCAACATCCCACTATTCCTTGGTTGTTAGGTCCCTATAATACTAGTGGATACCCCCTTAGTACTGTACTTGTATCCCTTATTAAAATAATGTTGTGCCCATATTGTCCCCATATTGTTATTACTGTGCCCCATAAAATCCCTCTATTGTTATTTTTGTGCCTTTATATTAGTATTGTTAGGTCGGCTGGGTTATATTGTGAGTCCTTAGACTCCTATATATAGAAAGGAGGTTTTGTCATTTGAATCATCAAAGAATCATTCATTTTTGTAATGTAAAGGAGGTTTCACCCTTGAAGAGGCTGAACTCTAAGGCGTGGATCTATCTTTTCTATCTTTTTGTGAGTTGGTTTCATAACATTTGGTATCAGAGCTTTGGATTCTAGGGTTTTGCTGCTCCAAATAGGCCATCGTGGCATTTTCTCTATAACTTTTTTGCCGCGATATTTCAGAAGTGAAAAAAAACCCATATGAGACGAAATCACACTGAACCTCAGGTCCGAATTTCAGAGCTTTTCACACTATATTTGCGAAGATATGATCTGAGGAAGTTGGCCTTTTTGCAGACTCCTAAATTACATTCCAAACAGGTGACCTGGGGAAAATCGTCATAACTTTCTCTCTGAGCATTGGATTGAAATTTAGTAAGAAGGTACAGAAATAGGACAGACTGTAGTTTCTTGTATACATTTTTCAAAGCCAAAGGTTGAAACAGTGACACGTGGCACGCGTCATACAAGTTCGCTCTACTAAAATAGTCTATAATCAAGTCACTATGGGAGATTTGGCATAACTCTTCCCTGGAGAATCCAATTTGGATCAAACTAGTGGAATTGGAAAGAGGATGCAGAGGACTACTACAAATCACAATTTTAGAACTGGATGATCTGAAATTACAGAGATACATCAGATTCAATATCAAGCTCCTACAAAGTGAAAAAAGGTGTGCAATTTTTTTAATTTTTTTGCATAAGCTTGGTTTGAAAAATTAGTTTGAAGGAATTTAAAGGGAATAGTAAAGCATTATTATCGGTAATTGATGCCCCGAGGAAAGAAAATGCAAACACCTAGTAAGCAACTTGAAATCTCTAGCATGACTCATGAAGAAGAGGAAGAAATGCAACATGATATATCAAAATTATGAGACCAAGTGCAACAAGTGACACTTGCACAAAAAGTAACAGAATCTAAGATGGATGGTTTAAAGAAAGATGTAGAAGATGAGATGGATTGTTTAAAGAAAGGCGTAGAAGCTAAGATGAATGACTTGCAAGCTAAGATGGATGATTTGAAGATAGATTTGAAGACAGGCATGGAAGATTTGAAGACAAAGTTGACAAAGTTTCTACAAGAAATGCTTACTAATGGTGAAAGGGTAGTAAAGGAAACTCATGATGAGAACAAAAGAACTGTTAATCATGATTTCATAGACTCTAATGTTGGATCGAAGACCCACCATATTCCAAAAATCAATATGAGGAAGTTTGATGGAAAGGATCCCGCAACATGGATATTACAGATGGAGCAATTATTCTATCTCAAGAATGTGCAAAACACACAAAAGGTACGTATTGCAACCTTATATTTGGAACTAAATCAGTTTGTATGGTATCAATGGCTTTGCTCTTGTAAACAAATTATCACTTGGGCAATTTTTACGGAACAATTGACAGCACATTATGAGGATACAAAAAGCAACCTTTTTTTAGCCAATTGATAAGTGTCAAACAAAAGGGTTCAATAATGGAGCACATTGAGGAGTTCCAAAAATTGAACATAAGGGTAAAAAATATTCCAGAGGAGCATAGGATTGATGTGTTCATAGGGACTTTAAAGGATAATATCCAACATGATGTTCGCCTTTGGGAACCTGATTCATTAGAGAAGGCATTCAGGTTAGCAAGAAAAATGGAAATCAAAATTATGGCGACCAGGAAGCATACCAATCACAACTATAAAGATGGAAGTGTTGTTACCCCTAGCCTTCCACAACCTATAAGGTTGACACCACAACAATTGGAAGAAAAAAGAGCAAAAGGGCTTTGTTATAGTTGTGATAGAAAATACACTAAAGGTCGTAAGTGTGCTGAGAAGAAATTATTCTACATAGATTGTGAAGAGGAAGAAGTAAAGGAGAAAGAAAGGTCAAAAGAAGAGGATATACTCCAAGAAAAAAGCCTAGATAAAGAAGAAATGAATCCGACCATATCTTGTAATGCATTGGCTGGAATTACCACTCCTCAAACCATCAAGATAGAAGGGAAAATCAAGAAGAAAAAGGTAATAGTGTTGATTGATTCAGGAAGTACCCACAATTTTATTCATTGTAAGGTAGCAAAAGAATTGATTGCTTCCTATATCCAACACCAAAGTGCCAAGTGATGATTGCAAATGGAGGAACAATAAATTGCTCTGGAAAGCGCCATAATATCAAGCTATCCATGGGAGAATATGTATTGACTAGCCCAATGCTTT
>APFE031424198.1:0-14364 GCA_000404065.3 Pinus taeda | reverse complement strand
ATTTTGATCATCGTCCCGGTGTGAGTCCTTTCTATTGTTTTGACTTCTCCATTTTTCCATTTGTTCCAGGTAGCAGCAGATGCATTTGATGGAGGCTCAACAATATTGCCTCTCACATAATCCAACACTCCTTGATTCTCAAGGGTTAGATCAATAGACATCTTCCAGCTGTGATAGTTAGCTTCTCACAGAGCTTGTCTTCAGCAGGAAAGAGTGTTGAGGACCCCATAGTTCTTTTAGGATAGCCTTGCCAATCTTCTCTTTGATGATGCTCTTGCTCTTGCACGGGCTTTGTCTTCACCTCAGCTTTGATACCATGTTAAGTTATGGTATGTTCTATGCTTGTATTTTCTTATTCTATTCCACAGATTAGCAATCACATATATATAAAGTAAAGTGCAGATAGAACATTAAACGATCGACAGAAAACAAGCCAAGACAAGAGACACAAGATGTGGCGGCTAGCCAGGGACAAACCCCACAATGTGTGGGGAAACCCTTTGAACAAATCTTCTTTTATCTTCAATAATTCAGCAGAGAGAAATAGTACAATAAATATGATTCATATCAGCAGTAGCAAACCCTAGATCAGCAACATCAGCATTAGCGGCTTCATTATCAAACTAGGGCAGACGATATCTCACAAACCGATCGTCGGATTGACTTCATTCCACCACCAAAAGTTTCGGCTTCCAGAGGAGGTTCAGATGAATGTACAGCGCAGTTCCAAAGAGGAGATCTTCTAGGCCTCGCAAGTCAATCTTTACTTCTGTAGTTGCAGCGTCAGTTTCAGCAGTTTCCAGCTTCAAACTAGGGCAGTCGATATCTTGCAAACCGTTCATCGGATTGACTTCATTCCACCACCAAAAGTTGTGGCTTTCAGAGGAGGTTCAGATGAACCTACAGCACAGTTCCAAAGAGGAGATCTTCTAGGCCACGCAAGTCAATCTTTACTTCTGCAGTTGCAGCTTCAGTTTTAGCAGTTTCCGGCTTCAAACTAGGGCAGTCGATATCTTGCAAACCGTTCATCGGATTGACTTCATTCCACCACCAAAAGTTGCGGCTTTCAGAGGAGGTTCAGATGAACCTACAACGCAGTTCCAAAGAGGAGATCTTCTAGGCCTCACAAGTCAATCTTTACTTCTGCAGTTGCAGCTTCAAATTCAGTAGCTTCCGGCTTCACATGTGTGAGAGAGAGAGAGCCATTTTAGTGCAGTAGAGAAGAGACTCATATCTGCGCAGTAGAGAGAGAGATGTGATGAGATAAGTGAGTCCAAATGAGGAAAAATCCTCTTATATTTATACACAACGTTGGTGGGTGAATAGATGCGACTGTTGGGCTTCTGAGCCTACATGATTTGTAGGTCGGCTTGATAATAATTCCATAATCAAAATAAATTCATATCTCCATGAATACTTATCGGAATCGGATGTTATTTATATCAATCCTACACCTCTCGACGAGAGGAATTTAATAAAAATATTATCAGCCATGAATAAGATGACCCACATGAAGTTTTGCCCTGGTTGCCAGTTTTAACAGGCTAGCTGTGTCTTTATGTCATTAATCTGATTCTGCAAATTATCTGTTTTATTGAAGCAAAACATTTTAATGTCAGCAATAAAAGTTTCATCAGAGTCAGAGGAATCGGATTCCAACCTTATTTTGCTGATATTAAGTAAATCATCAACGTCTGAATTAGAAGAATCACTGGATATTTCAAAATATTCTCCATCTGAGTGGGATATGAGATCCCAATTTTCTGGATTATGGAATGTAGTGAAAACATCCATAATCTTCAACTGTTTCTTGTTCTTTTTCTCTTTGCATGTATTTGCATAATGGCCTTCTTTCCCACATATAAAATAGGTTACTCTTTTAGAAGGCTTTGCTCTTTTCCTAAATATTGTCCTCTTCTTTTTGGAAAGCTTAAAAGGATAGTATTTCTTCCTCGGAGTATACTTATCTGTCTTGCATGAGCATGAAACTTTTGGCACTCTCTTTTTGGATTTGCTACTACATCCAAAATCATAAGTTTCTGCAAAATTATTACACAACTTTGTACTGAAATGCACCTGCTTTTTAAAATTCTTTTTAGCTTTTTCTGATGCACATTCTCTCTGCAGAACAGAAACTATCATCTGATGTACTGCAACAAATGAAGAATTTTCAATTTGTACTTTGTTGGTCTCAATATACTGGTTAATCAAATCTGGAATTTTCCCTGGCATTGAAGCTATGTAATACCTTAGATAAGCAACATTGTGAGGATTTGCTGCTTGATAAAGGAGTTTTTGCATAACACAATAATAATCATGTAGATAATCTATGTTACACAACCTTTGCGATAAAAAGAGTTGGCCATGATGTGCTGAATTCTCTGGCACAACCCCTATGAATTCATGTTTTAATGCATCAAAAATGGCTCTCAGGGGATCTGTTGGATGTTTAATAATATTGTTCATTTCTTCTTCAGACAACTTTTCCCACCATTGTTTCAAAATGCCAGTGAAAGACCAAACAATTTTTGTAACTATATCTGATCATGGTGCTTTAGTTTCAGCTTTTCTCTGTAGTGCCCAAGCATGGACATTATGCAAGACTGTTATGACATCTTCGCCTTTCATGCAATCAATATTTACTAAAAGTGTATTACCAAATCCTTTAGCTAATGGATTTTCAAATTTGGCAGGGACACTTTCCAAATTGTCTTTAAATCTAGAAAAAGGACTATCAGCTGATGCGTCATGTGCAAAAGTATCCCAGTCACCCTTCTTTCCTTTATGTGAGAATGTGAATGTATCACCTCTATCCCTTTTAGAACTAGTTTCTCCTTGAGTGTGGTCTCCAGAATTAGAGGTAACACTAGACATGGCCAAAATTTTTGGAGCAAATGGTTGGCCATTTTCTACAAAGGTTTTGAGACTGACGTAGCCCTTTGGTAATCTCAAACTTTCTACAGTAGGAAAAGTGGTTAGCCTATTTCTCATGAAATCTGTTTTCTCTCTGGCTAACATTATTCCTTTTCTTACTTTTTCAATCTTAGCAGTATCTATATTATCAATGTTTTTGAGCAAAATACTTCTAAGACCATCTTTTGGTTCCTCTGTACTAGAAGAAAACTTTAGCTTTGAACTTGAAAGATCTACTTCCCTATAATGAGGTGGAGAAGTAGGCTGTGTTAGTGCATCTCTCAAGTGTTCAAGAGACTTAGAGATTATTCCCATGTTGGAATTGACATCATTCAATTTCTGTTTGTGCTCATTCTGGATTCCCAAACATTCATTATAACCAATGCGCATTTTCTTTATATGTTCTTTAATTTCTAGCACATCTTTGGCTATATCATCTATATTCTGCAGCATACAAACAATCTGATAGTTTGTATAATTGTGCATCTTCTCTATTTCAGTTTGCTCTGCATCTGACATATTTTTCATTTGTATCCTTGGAAATCTGTCTTCAGAGTACCATTCTTGAAAGTTCTCCTAGAGTTATTAGGCTCTAGATATCTTTAATTAATCTTTGCAATTGGATCCTGTGGGGCTCTGGGAAGGCTAAAGCTTTTTATATCAGGCAATACTGGTTCAAGCTGCTGATCTTCAAGTTGGAAACTGGAAGATGGACCAGATACACAGAATTGGCAATCATCAGATTTGTGAGTGAGAGGTTTCTTTTGATTCCTTTTGGGAGCAGAATGTATGGATGGTACTGGTAAAGGAGCAAGCGAACGCATAACTGGTGGAGGTATTACTGCTTTTGTACTATCTCGACTTTCTAGAAATGGGGACCTATCCAAGATGGTCATGGACCTGACAAGACGAGGGCTTGTGAATCTGAGACCAAAAGAACCATCAGATTGCTTGACAACAGAGAATTGCCTAGGCTCTTTTGACGTTTGCAGTTGAGGATATCTTTGAGATAATGGAACATAAGTGCTATTCCATTCTTCTGGCAGAGTGCATTCTGAAAATCCTATCTGCAAGGGAGCAGTATTACCGGGACCAACTATTACTCCTTCTTTCAAAGCTCTTGATCACAGTTTAGGATTGAGTGGTGGCATTGTGCTTGAAACAAATCTAAGACAGATAGAAGAATGAAGCTGAGCAATCAAAGTTTGTGGGGCGACATTGAAACCATTGAACTGGATATAGGCATTCAGAAACTCATTTATATATGGATCACTCAACGAAACCTGATATCTAGGGATTACAGAAGACCAAACGGGACCATTATTAAGAGGACTCTGAAAACCTCCCAGCAAGGCATCATTAAAATCATTCAGTCTAGTATCCAGAACACAAGTTAAGCAAGAAGTGTTTAATCTAGGTCTAACAAGTGGATAATCCCAAACTGAATCATGCCTATATGAACATATTTGAACCCATGTTCCAAACCCCATTCAATATCTTCTCTTTTAATCAAACGAATCTGGTAGACTTTCTGATTAGTGGAAATAGGTATATTCACAAAAGTAAAGCGAAATAGCTGAGCTGCTCTAAACTGGAAAGCAGGAATCTTATATAACTTGTCTATTTCTATTTCTGGCAATGTCCAATTTGGCTATGGCTCAAACTCTTGAACTATAACCTTTTCATCATATAATTTTTCTTCAGAAGATTTGTTCAAATACTTGTTCAGAAAAGACCATCTCTTTTGCTTAGCAATTTTCTTATCCTCGGGTGTTTGAACAACAAATTCATTCGAAAAACCAGTCATTGAGATTAAATACAAGTATGCACCTGAACAAAGGAGATAAAATCTTTGTGCTCCAGGAAAGCAAACACGGCAGTCCGTCGCCTCAACGCTCTCTACCAAAGCCTTATTGCCGATTTCAACTTGTGAACAAGGGCATGGACGAATATAACTCAATGGAAAAACCAGATAGTTATGAAAATTGTTTGGACAAAGAACCGGATAGCTCTGAATGACTCGGCCAGTCGAACCGTTCCAAGGGCTGGGTCAAAGCAGAGGGTGCTGGCTCGGATCAACCCGGCCGTTTCGGTATCGAAACGGCCGTTTCTTAAAATAATGGTTGAAACACTTCAGAAAAATTAATACTCACTATAGTCCAAGCGAAGATTCAATCCATCATATAAAAACTAGAAATCCAAGCATAGTAACACTTGCCCACAATCTGTGAGCTTGTGGGAGACCAAGGATTGAGTACCTGCACACACTGTGTATTATCTCAAAATAACAATATAAAACACCACATAGGAAGCCCATAGTCAATACATACCACAAATTAGCGACAAGAACACCTCGAGTTGCACCCCAAAGTCTTTTATTATAGTAGAAAAAATAGTTTCCAGTGGGTCAATAATCTACAAAATGTTTAAGCAACAATTCTAGCTAGAGATCAAGATGACTAGATACTCAACTAACTCTAATTTATATATAAATCCTCCAAATCGAAAAATAATGGCTAGCTTCTTTGATCATTATCAAAATAATCTTGGTCGTTGATAAACACTTCAAGATCTTTTAATCTTGGACTTTGATTTTTATTTTTTAGTAATTTTCGAATTTATCATTTCATTCTAGTTTAATTAGCTCAAAATTAATTATTTTGAGCTAATTTCCCCAAAAATTTGACTTTGACTTAACCACCAAAGTCCAAGGTTCCAAATTTTCTTGAAATATACAATATTCCCTTAGTGGAGGACCTTTAAAATTGATTCTTTAAAGACCCACAAATTTGTCTATTTGGAGAATTTATTTTTCCTATGACAATTTAATTTGACTCTAGTTAATTATTTTTTCGGCTTAGGATTTTTAATAGAAAAATTAATTAATTTACACATGAGGGGATTTAATTTTTTTTACAACCATCTAATACATAAGATTTTTCATTGACAAGACTCAAAGAGGGAATACACATTTGTCTTAGACACATAACCCATCTATGACACAATATGATCTAGTAAACTAAGTGATTTGTAATAAAATAATTAAGTCAATTAGCTTAAATTATTCCCAAACCACTTTTACATCAGACTCGACTAAAAACACTAGGAATCACCTGATAATTCGACAATAAATTTCACCCTAGCTTTGGGTTTAAGCTGAAGGGAAAAAAATTACTCTGATTAGCAGTGTCTAAAAACACAGGTAATCAGCGAGGTTAAAAAACCTCCTAGGATGGAATTCATCATCAAATTATAGGCTTACCCAGGTTGTTACATAGACTCAAGGTTTTACTAAGATAATTTACAATACATAACTTGCAGAATGGGATGACCATGACACATGGACTGCTGATATGTGATCTGATCATTGCTGAAAAAGTTGGTACTTCCGCCTCCCTGGAACTTTCACAATTTGAGTGCAACAGGTTCATTGAGGTGTCTTCCTCATGGATCATTTCCTTGTTAGAGGAGCCCACAATATTCAATAGCATTCATCTATATGCATTAGAAGACACTCAAAATCAATGATCAACACATACAGAGGTTACATTTTCAGCTAGAAGCATCATGAAGACAAAAAATTAAAAGTTTTCCTAAGGTTCAAGTTAAAAAATTGAACCATATGGGTGCACCATTACTAGAAATTAATAGTCGCACGACTATTTCTTCGATAATTGGGTAGTTGCGAAAAATCCAATTAGCACCTTGAGCCACAAACTTGCTTGAGCAACACTTCAAATCTTGACATGATGGGCTGACAAATTCGAGCCTTGAGCCCCAAGAAGCCTTAAAGGCAAGGAAATGGTAGGCCTCCTCTCATTTATGAGGTGAACCAACACATTGATGAGCCAAGGAGAGGAGTGTCCAAGAAACTCTATAAGTACAAGTTCATGGAGAGCTAAGAAACAAGAAGTAAAACATTGTTATGCTGCCAAAATTACTCCCTAGCAATCAAGCATTTCATTGAGAAGAGGATTCCATCATTGAGAGTGCCTTCAATACTTCTTTGAGAGAGAGAGGAAGCTTGCAAGGAGATTGAGAAAAGAACTTCCTTGTTGAGGATTTGTTAGCACCATTGCTCAAACAATTCTCTCCAAATGTCTTTTATTCATCTATTGTATCTCTTCTACATTCAACAGTCAATAAAGGGAACCCTTTTCCAAGGAAGGTGTCTTTGGTACTCCATAGCAACAAATACACCATAACAAGATGGTGAATTCAAACGTTGCCTTTCTTTAATCTAATGGTTGTTTTTGCAGGACCTTTCTCTTTGCATTTCCATTCCATTGTGCCTTTGCTAGTTCTTGGGGATTTTCGCAAGCCCCCTTTGACCTATTTTCGGCCTAGAAAGACCGTTTCTTAACTTTTCCGCTTGTGCAACTTTTATCATAGACAAACGCGCGATTCGCGTGCCTGTGCAGAGGATAACCGCGCGGGTTACAGAGAGCTCAAAATCTACTGTAATTTTTCTTTCCTAGGTGATAGACAACCTTGCCTTCACATCTACAGATTTTTTACAGTTAGCTTAGATTGTTTAATTGCTTTACTAATCACTATTAGTAGGGCAGTTACTTAGTCTTTACTTTATAAATTTTCATTTCACACATAGCTTAATTAAGGGGAAGAGTAAGTGGCCATAGTCCACGCATCTTTTTCACTTTGTTTGTTATTTTTCTCACAAGTCACACAACTTAATTAGGAGAAAAGTAAGTGGCCCATAGTCCACACATCTTTTTGATTAACCAGAACATTTTTAAGTCATTTGTATTGGGACCAGGACCAAGTGTTATTAAAGAAAGGGAGTAGTACCTGCTTCTCTTGCATCTTTTAGACGATCCTGGGCTTGCATATGAAAGCTTTCTTAAAGCACTTGGTTTTTTCCATCTCCCTTTTAGGCACACATAGTGTAATAGGGAGGAAGTAAGTGGCCCACTATCCACATATTGTTTCTTTTCATGAAAGGAACAATCACAACTTAGTGTAAATATGGAATTGTGTAAAGGATCATCGCATATCCTCATCTTTATACACCTTTGTATGCTCACGTTGTCACTTGCACACACATTGCACTCCACAGACTAAGCTACTCTAATCTTTGTACAAAGGGAAGTTTCAGGAGTTTTTGTACTTAGTTTATTTTAGCTTACTTTTTCGCACCATAAGTGAAGTAAGGCTCTCTAAAAGAAACATTAACCTTGAACACATTAAATTCCCCACAGGGGCCATAAAAGAATTTATAGTTTAGGTTAGGACCATTCGAGGTAGGCATCCCATAAACCACCATGGTCATGTTACATTTTGAAACATAGCGGTTGACTTTTAGGGTGCTTTAAATCCTTCATTGTCCCATGGAAAAGACTATACCTGGGCACGTTAGAAACCCGATTCAAAGGGGGGTTCAGCTTAGGTCCCAGTGTGTGCAGTACTATATGGGGCTAATTGACGTGTATAGTGCTTGACATTGGTCATTGATTACCAAGAAGCTAAAGACTCAACCAATTTTAGGGCATCTTTACCTATAGGTGGAGGTGCGAGAAGCACTAAAGCCTCATCATTACCTTGGTTGATTCTTTTGGCTGCTGGAAGTGTCGCTAGTTCTTTCGGGATGTAGCCCCAATACTCGTCAAAAAATATATCTCCGCAAGGCCCAATTATTTTGAGAGTGGAAAGGACGAATAGGTCTTGTTAGGAATTTTTATCATATGCAAAACAAACAAAGAACTTTTTTGTTTGATTGATCACATTGCCTAACTTAAAGGGAAAGTAACCATTTATTTTTCGCTTTGTTTTATGTATGTGATTTACTTGCTTTGATACATATCCTTCCTCACCACAAAATTGACACGCACTCCATTTGACACCATATAGGACCCCAGGGTGCCTCATCGCTCTAGGCGCTTCCAAAACCTCCCCCCATTATCAAGAGGTGTAATAGGTCTCTCACCATTTCGGCGCAGATGACATCACACAACGACTATTATTGGTTCATCCTTTATTGGTGCCACTTTGATTGGGACCCTTCCCCCTCAAAGTACTCCTTTCACTACCCCTCAGGGGAGTCCACACGCTACCCCTCAGGGGAGCCCACACACCACCCCTCCGGGGAGTCCATGCACTACCCATCCGGTTAGCCCATCTCACACTTCCCCACAGGGAACTCCCTTGCACATCGCAGTTCAAAATATTTTTTTGATGGCGAACAACACCAAAGTCTTGTTTCTAGCTTCCTTAAATCTCCCAAATCTAAGCAAGTTGAAAGATGACCCCATTGCACATGGTCAGAATTGGCCCCCTATGCCAACCAAGTTACCCTCAGATATACCAAAATTCGAAGGCAAACAAGGTGAAGATTCAGGAAACGATGTAATGACCTTTCATCTTTGGTGCTCATCCAACAACATCACAATGACTTTGTTCACCAACAACTTTTTCAATGCACTCTCACTCTCCCATGGGACCTTTGACTCTCTAGCTAGGTCATTTCTCACATTCTTCCAGCTCCCAATATGTCATGATTCGAGATTGGAGTGACTCACCCATTTCCACCAAAAGTTTGCCATACATTTCTCGGACCATGTCCATGAATGGCGGAAATGTCGTAGCCTATGCAAGGTGCACATAGAAGAGGACCTCCTCGACTTATTTTTGAGATCCCTTACGTCAGAGATCTCAAAAGATATGGCTTCCGCATTCCCACAAATGGAAGAAGAGGCGATCAGTAAAGCTCAACAATTTGAGCTCATTTATACTCAGTCTGGATACCTCTATCATGTTCTACTTGATGCCCCTCATCTAAAGTCGTTCAGACCAGAGCTACCAGGAGCATTAAGTGATACATATGGGTTGATCGAAACCATAGCTCAAAATCAACCTAGAAACACTTTTCACCAACCTGGAAATGTGTACAGTGGCCCAACCACTTGCCAGCCATATAGTACCACACATGTAGTACAACCACCATCCAACACTAGATACTATCCCCAATCAGCCTGCACCCTTGCAAAGTCCTACTATGCATGACAACCAATACTCTACCATGCAAAGTACCCAATACACTCCCATGCAGGGTGGTCAAAGCCCTCTCACGCAGGGTGGTCAATTCTCTCCATGGGCCATAGAGGTGGTTTCCACTTACCAGAGCACTTACGCCAACCCAGGACAAGGGAATCCTTACTTCCCTTTTACAACACCCCAACAGAATAACCCCCCAGCACAACCTAAAGTTGGGGTTAATTTCGTGCAACCCTCTTTCCCGCAACAACAACAATCTTTTGAACAGTTGAATACGGCCAACTGACAAAATGCTAGCAAAAAGAAAGGAAAGAACAAGCAAAAAGGGGAACCTGGATAGGGGGGCAACAACTAACAACAACCCTTACGAGCACCGTTTGGGGCCAATCCCCCTAACCGGAACCATAACCAAGGTTAGACCAATAATAACCCACGAAAGCAAAACAAGAACCCTAGTCTAAGGATTAACCATGCTTGTGCTATTTGTGGAGAATATGGGAATTAAACCCATCATTGCCCTCAACTCCCTGAGTTGAAGAGGATGAAAGGTACCAGGGGGCGGGGGGGCTAAACCAACAACCTACAATAATGCAGAATCCCTTCCCCCACCAGGGAGTAGTGAATACTCAGCATGAACCCTCCTAGTAGCAGTATCAGAATCCTCCAAGAGGAAGTTCCTAAGATCCCACCAATCGCGACATTTACATGACAGGAGAGGATGTTCTCCTGCAAACACGAAATTGAGAGTACAGAACCCCTCTAGAAACTAACCCTTCCATATTAACCACTGTTATAGGTACGACACCTTTGATGTTGCCTCGACCCCCTTTGAAACCATCCCATGTATTGTTAAAGGGCGATTACGTCAAACCGGACATAATTCAAAGGTTGCTCATAGTTATAACATTGTAGATGATCTAGCTCAATCCCCATCAACTATGTCGACACTAGAAGTTTTACAAAGTAGCCCAACCCAACATAAATCCCTTCTTTCCTCATTAGGCTCAATCAACCCCATCGATTTGCATTTAATGGCATTAGATTTGGATAATGCCACTCCTCGGCTTCCATCGATAGTTGCCTTCCAAATTTCGGTCACCATTCGGAATGTCAACATCCTTTGTTGCATTGTTGATGAGGGGGCATCCACCTGTATCATGTCCAAATCAATGTCGCAGAAACTAGGATCCCTGAGCTCAAAGCATCACCCATTACACTCAGAGCATACGATGGGTGCCCCTCGACGTTCTAGTAGAGCTTGCTGGCAAGACTGTTCTCATAGATATCAAGGTCCTTGATGCCCAATTGTGTTACAATAACCTACTGGCCCGTAGCTACATGTATGCGATGACTGCAGTAGCATCTTTAGTATTTCATATCATGATGTTCCCCCATGATGGGAAAATCATTACGACAGAATAACTCACATACTACGAGAAAAGGACGTCCACGACCCCCGATGATGTGTTACCTTCCAGAGGATCCCACACAAAGTTGATCACAATGTTTACTGAATCAGTTGCATGGATGTTCAATCCATCAACACTCCTTGCTACATACCCTGGTGATCCTCCTTTAATTGAGGAAGCCCTTGCAGCCCCGGTGTGAAATAAGTGCGTCAAACACACCTCAGCCCTAGGGACCAGTTCCAGACACCCCTAGTGGTGTGGTTACTGACTCAGCATTCCTACCCTATGTTATCACTCAGACACCTTTCCTATATCCCCCACCTGGTTTTGTCTTGCAGTAAGTCATGGCAACACTAGTGTTGTCAAATATGGCTTTCGCGATACATGTATGGTATTTGGCCCCACAGGCCATGTTAGAAAACTCAAGTATTACTTCGATAGACATCATTCCTGTAGCAACTCCTCAGGAGGCCACCCCAAAACAAGCTACACCTGCGTTGACACCAATAGGTGCCAACAAGAGGGACAAGCAGAAAAGAAAAAACGCGGAAGCCTCAGCCACTTCCTCATCCAGGGTACCACCACCTTGTGCATTATGTGAAGAATTAAGGCACCCTATGAACTTGCGCCCAAAAAATCTTCTTCATGCCCCAAAAATGCCAGTGGCCCCACCTCCACCTTCAAGAGAAGAGGCCACGTCAACACATAATAAAGCATGCGCTATATGCACAGAGTACAGACATTACACACATCACTTTCCCGAAATACCTCGTTATCGAGAAGCATTGGGAGGCCTAGCTCAAGCCAATACTATGACACCATCACCTACCATCGCATATTAACCAATACTAACCATGCATGCGCTATACGCACAGAGTACAAACATTACACACATCACTTTCTCAAAATACCTTGTTATCGAGATGCATTGGGAGCCCTAACTCAAGCCAATAGTGTGACACCATCACCTACCACACCAGTGGCGAATGATGGGTCAAAAACCATTTATTGTGTCTTCGAGGAAGAAGTTGTGCACCCTATTCATCCTTGTGCCCATTGTCCCTCTACCTGTCACCTGCGGTCAATATCAAGAAGGATGGCAAATCTACCTAAGGCAATATTGCCAAAACCTTCCCATTCCTGTGCCCTATGTGACAGACCAGGTCACTTGATTAATCAATGCCAAGAATTGAGAAAAATCAAAGATTTTTTCTCTTGTTGGTCCGCATTCCTCGACCTACGTGCTCAAACCGATCTAGACATGCGCGCAATCATTGTTGCATTTGTTCCCAAGTTTGTCAACGTGGAACTATCAATACCTCCCGCGATTTCAAGTTGCAAGAGCAACCTTGCTTCTAAATGACATCAGGGTTACAAACCCTCCTCCCATCACCGATACAAAGTTACAGAGGTGATCGACACCCTTAAATGCCCCACCTCATGACATCAACCATGTGTTGTCATCGCGAACCACGAGAAATGCTGATCCGCACATCATTTATTACATTCGCACATATCTTGCATTACGTGCAAAGCACCTGTGCAACATTTGTACCAACAAATTTCATAGTTCGAATACATGTCTTATGTTTCACACATTTGGACAAATTAGCATATGACACCACCCGGTTCAGCAAATCCCTGAACACCATCCTAACATAGAGAAAGATACATTGGCTCCTCGGACGCCAACATTATCTTGGGAACCTTCCCTCACTCATCATCATGCCACCATAATGAAAAATCTCCCACCACCTAGTGCTGACGACACACAACACCATATACAATTCATTTTCTCGACCTTGGGAACCTTGATGTCGACACTGCTTCACCCACCGCAAAGGTACAAATGAGTGTCTTTTAATGCGTACAGATGAGTGTCTTCTAATGCGTACAGATGAGTGTCTTCTAATGTTGAGAAACTGCGAGAGACCTGCAACTTTGACAACCAATACCCCAAGTGAAAAAAACATCTTGATGAAATCATGTGTAAACTAAAATGTACTAAACAAGATGACTTTAAAAACATGGAAAGGCGCACTTGATGGGGTACTCTGAAAAGTGGAATGGACCCAAAATTGAGTATATTGTTGAAAAAAATCAAGGGGATGATGATGTAGATGATGGAATGAAAGGCAAGTTGTGAGGATGATGAAAGATGCCAAGCGAATGCCAACGAATCCCATAAAAACTCCTTGAAACTCCCCTTGGAATCCCTGATGACATAAACCTGCTCCCATGACCTGGCCATTCGTGCCCTAGAAATCCACCTTGGCTGTACTAGAGAGGAAAATAAAAATGGGTACATGACAAATCCTCCCTCCCCAAGATTGTTTTCCCTTAAGCAATCTGCACCTGTCCATCGTAGCGACATTTGCAAATTGATACCAAGATCCCATACGAACCACTGGTCCACATCATGCCTCCAAGCAATCCAAACATTATTGGATCCCAAGCCCATCTCTGACTCGTCCTGCCGTCAACTGATCCTCCTGGATCGCGATTCCACCATGGCTAATCAACAACTCCCCTATCCCATGGCTCTTGTTGTGCTCTGTCTCCAACTATAGCTGCTACTCCATTAGTCGAATACCAACTCATCACCTCTCTCCAATCCAACCTCTGGCATAAGCCGAGGTCAACCCCACTCTGTTGATGTTGGGATAGTGCTACTGGAATACTGATGAACTGTCAGTCCACATCCCATTTCCCACTGAAACATGCAGTAACCCTCTCATCTAAGGGCTCCTGTTGTACTATGCCCTCGACTAAGAATGATACTCCATCAATAGGATACAACTCATGATCTCCCATCAAACCAAAACATGGACACCTGTGTAAGGAATAAGTCTACTATGTTGATGTTGGTCCACGATCAACTCATGTTGCTCTGCCCGATCAATCAACAAGACATGTTTAATAAATTTCGGCCCTCTCTATAATAGGCAAAAGTGGACAAGTCGTGCTACAAACCTTGTCTTTGTGCTACTGGAGAGGGTTATTGTCAGAAAAAGCTGTAGCTCTAGTTGCT